>CAWWDY010001464.1:0-73703 GCA_963942605.1 Poecilus cupreus | reverse complement strand
AAAGCATACAAAACACCGTTTTCAAGTATGTATACTGTCATATTCATGTTTCTGTCGTGTATAATAGCTAATGTTGGTGAAAGCAAGATAAAAATGCTGTTTTAAGCATGCAAAAGCATACAAAACACCGTTTTCAAGTATTTAAACTGTCACATTTATGTATATGTCGTGTGTAAGGGCTTATGTTTGCAAAATCAAGATAAAATAGCTGTTTTTAGCTTGCAAAAACATACAAAATGCTGTTTTCAAGTATTTAAACTGTCATATTCATGTTTTTGTCGTGTATAATAGCTAAGGTTGGTGAAAGCAAGATAAAAATGCTGTTTTAAGCATGCAAAAGCATACAAAACACCGTTTTCAAGTATTTAAACTGTCATATTCATGTATATGTCGTGTGTAATGGCTTATGTTTGCAAAATAGAGATAAAATAGCTGTTTTCAGCTTGCAAAAACATACAAAATGCTGTTTTCAAGTATTTGAACTGTAATATTCATCTTTCTGTCGTGTATAATAGCTAATGTTGGTGAAAGCAAGATAAAAATGCTGTTTTAAGCATGCAAAAGCATACAAAACACCGTTTTCAAGTATTTATACTGTCATATTCATGTTTCTGTCGTGTATAAGAGCTAATGTTGGTGAAAGCAAGATAAAAATGCTGTTTTAAGCATGCAAAAGCATACAAAACACCGTTTTCAAGTATTTAAACTGTCATATTCAGGTATATGTCGTGTGTAATGGCTTATGTTTGCAAAATCAAGATAAAATAGTTATTTTCAGCTAGCAAAAACATACAAAATGCTGTTTTCAAGTATTCAAACTGTCATATTCATGTTTCTGTAGTGTATAATAGCTAATGTTGGTGAAAGCAATATAAAAATGCTGTTTTAAGCATGCAAAAGCATACAAAACACCGTTTTCAAGTATTTAAACTGTCATATTCATGTTTCTGTCGTGTATAATAGCTAATGTTGGTGAAAACAAGATAAAATTCTGTTTTAAGCATGCAAAAGCATACGAAACACCGTTTTCAAGTATTTAAACTGTCATATTCATGTATATGTCGTGTGTAATGGCTTATGTTTGCAAAATCAAGATAAATAGCTGTTTTCTGCTTGCAAAAACATACAAAATGCTGTTTTCAAGTATTTAAATTGTCATATTCATGTTTCTGTCGTGTATAAGAGCTAATGTTGGTGAAAGCAAGATAAAAATGCTTTTTTAAGCATGCAAAAGCATACAAAACACCGTTTTCAAGTATATAAACTGTCATATTCATGTATATGTCGTGTGTAATGGCTTATGTTTGCAAAATCAAGATAAAATAGCTGTTTTCAGCTAGCAAAAACATACAAAATGCTGTTTTCAAGTATTCAAACTGTCATATTCATGTTGCTGTAGTGTATAGTAGCTAATGTTGGTGAAAGCAATATAAAAATGCTGTTTTAAGCATGCAAAAGCATACAAAACACCGTTTTCAAGTATTTAAACTGTCATATTCATGTTTCTGTCGTGTATAATAGCTAATGTTGGTGAAAGCAAGATAAAATTCTGTTTTAAGCATGCAAAAGCATACGAAACACCGTTTTCAAGTATTTAAACTGTCATATTCATGTATATGTCGTGTGTAATGGCTTATGTTTGCAAAATCAAGATAAATAGCTGTTTTCTGCTTGCAAAAACATACAAAATGCTGTTTTCAAGTATTTAAATTGTCATATTCATGTTTCTGTCGTGTATAATTGCTAATGTTGGTGAAAGCAAGATAAAAATGCTGTTTTAAGCATGAAAAAGCAAACAAAACACCGTTTTCAAGTATATAAACTGTCATATTCATGTATATATCGTGTGTAATGGCTTATGTTTGTAAAATCAAGATAAAATAGCTGTTTTCAGTTTGCAAAAACATACAAAATGCTATTTTCAAGTATATAAACTGTCATATTCATGTTTCTGTCGTGTATAATAGCTAATGTTGGTGAAATAAGATAAAAATGCTGGTTAAAGCATGCAAAAGCATACAAAACACCGTTTTCAAGTATTTATACTGTCATATTCATGTTTCTGTCGTGTTTAATACCTAATGTTGGTGAAAGCAAGATAAAAATGCTGTTTTAAGCATCCAAAGCATACAAAACACCGTTTTCAAGTATTTATACTGTCATATTCATGTTTCTGTCGTGTTTAATACCTAATGTTGGTGAAAGCAAGATAAAAATGCTGTTTTAAGCATCCAAAGCATACAAAACACCGTTTTCAAGTATTTAAACTCTCATATTCATGTAAATGTCGTGTGTAACGGCTTATGTTTGTAAAATCAAGATAAAATAGCGATTTTCAGTTTGCTTAAACATACAAAATGCTGTTTTCAAGTATTTAAACTGTCATATTCATCTTTCTGTCGTGTATAATAGCTAATGTTGGTGAAATAAGATAAAAATGCTGGTTTAAGCATGCAAAAGCATACAAAACACCGTTTTCAAGTATTTTAAGTGTCATATTCATGTTTCTGTCGTGTATAATAGCTAATGTTGGTGAAAGCAAGATAAAAATGCTGTTTTAAGCATGCAAAAGCATACAAAACACCGTTTTCAAGTATGTATACTGTCATATCCATGTTTCTGTCGTGTATAATAGCTAATGTTGGTGAAAGCAAGATAAAAATGCTGTTTTAAGCATGCAAAAGCATACAAAACACAGTTTTCAAGTATTTAAACGGTCACATTCATGTATATGTCGTGTGTAATGGCTTATGTTTGCAAAATCAAGATAAAATAGCTGTTTTCAGCTTGCAAAAACATACAAAATGCTGTTTTCAAGTATTTAAACTGTCATATTCATGTTTTTGTCGTGTATAATAGCTAAGGTTGGTGAAAGCAAGATAAAAATGCTGTTTTAAGCATGCAAAAGCATACAAAACACCGTTTTCAAGTATTTAAACTGTCATATTCATGTCTTTGTCGTGTATAATAGCTAATGTTGGTGAAAGCAAGATAAAAATGCTGTTTTAAGCATTAAAAGCATACAAAACACCGTTTTCAAGTATTTAAACTGTCATATTCATGTATATGTCGTGTGTAATGGCTTATGTTTGTAAAATCAAGATAAAATAGCGGTTTTCAGTTTGCTAAAACATACAAAATGCTGTTTTCAAGTATTTAAACTGTCATATTCATCTTTCTGTCGTGTATAATAGCTAATGTTGGTGAAATAAGATAAAAATGCTGGTTAAAGCATGCAAAAGCCTACAAAACACCGTTTTCAAGTATTTGAAGTGTCATATTCATGTTTCTGTCGTGTATAATAGCTAATGTTGTTGAAAGCAAGATAAAAAATGCTGTTTTAAGCATGCAAAAGCATACAAAACACCGTTTTCAAGTATTTAAACTGTCATATTCATGTTTTTGTCGTGTATAATAGATAATGTTGGTGAAAGCAAGATAAAAATGCTGTTTTAAGCATGCAAAAGCATACAAAACACCGTTTTCAAGTATTTAAACTGTCATATTCATGTATATGTCGTGTGTAATGGCATATGTTTGCAAAATCAAGATAAAATAGCTGTTTTTAGCTTGCAAAAACATACAAAATGCTGTTTTCAAGTATTTAAACTGTCATATTCATGTTTCTGTCGTGTATAATAGCTAATGTTGGTAAAAGCAAGATCAAAATGCTGTTTTAAGCATGCAAAAGCATACAAAACACCGTTTTCAAGTATTTAAACTGTCATATTCATGTTTCTGTCGTGTATAATAGCTAATGTTGGTGAAAGTAAGATAAAAATGCTGTTTTAAGCATGCAAAAGCATACGAAACACCGTTTTCAAGTATTTAGACTGTCATATTCATGTATATGTCGTGTGTAATGGCTTATGTTTGCAAAATCAAGATAAATAGCTGTTTTTTGCTTGCAAAAACATACAAAATGCTGTTTTCAAGTATTTAAACTGTCATATTCATCTTTCTGTCGTGTATAATAGCTAATGTTGGTGAAAGCAAGATAAAAATGCTGTTTTAAGCATGCAAAAGCATACAAAACACCGTTTTCAAGTATTTATACTCTCATATTCATGTTTCTGTCGTGTATAATAGCAATTGTTGGTGAAAGCAAGATAAAAATGCAGTTTTAGCATGCAAAAGCATACAAAACACCGTTTTCAAGTATTTAAACTGTCATATTCATCTTTCTGTCGTGTATAATAGCTAATGTTGGTGAAATAAGATAAAAATGCTGGTTAAAGCATGCAAAAGCATACAAAACACCGTTTTCAAGTATTTAAAGTGTCATATTCATGTTTCTGTCGTGTATAATAGCTAATGTTGGTGAAAGCAAGATAAAAATGCTGTTTTAAGCATGCAAAAGCATACAAAACACCGTTTTCAAGTATTTATACTGTCATATTCATGTTTCTGTCGTGTATAATAGCTAATGTTGGTGAAAGCAAGATAAAAATGCTGATTTAAGCATCCAAAGCATACAAAACACCGTTTTCAAGTATTTAAACTCTCATATTCATGTATATGTCGTGTGTAATGGCTTATGTTTGTAAAATCAAGATAAAATAGCGGTTTTCAGTTTGCTAAAACATACAAAATGCTGTTTTCATGTATTTAAACTGTCATATTCATCTTTCTGTCGTGTATAATAGCTAATGTTGGTGAAATAAGATAAAAATGCTGGTTAAAGCATGCAAAAGCCTACAAAACACCGTTTTCAAGTATTTGAAGTGTCATATTCATGTTTCTGTCGTGTATAATAGCTAATGTTGGTGAAAGCAAGATAAAAAATGCTGTTTTAAGCATGCAAAAGCATACAAAACACCGTTTTCAAGTATGTATACTGTCATATTCATGTTTCTGTTGTGCATAATAGCTAATGTTGGTGAAAGCAAGATAAAAATGCTGTTTTAAGCATGCAAAAGCATACAAAACACCGTTTTCAAGTATTTAAACTGTCATATTCATGTATATGTCGTGTGTAATGGCTTATGTTTGCAAAATCAAGATAAAATAGCTGTTTTCTGCTTGCAAAAACATACAAAATGCTGTTTTCAAGTATTTAAATTGTCATATTCATGTTTTTGTCGTGTATAATAGCTAATGTTGGTGAAAGCAAGATAAAAATGCTGTTTTAAGCATGCAAAAGCATACAAAACACCGTTTTCAAGTATTTATACTCTCATATTCATGTTTCTGTCGTGTATAATAGCAATTGTTGGTGAAAGCAAGATAAAAATGCAGTTTTAGCATGCAAAAGCATACAAAACACCGTTTTCAAGTATTTAAACTGTCATATTCATCTTTCTGTCGTGTATAATAGCTAATGTTGGTGAAATAAGATAAAAATTCTGGTTAAAGCATGCAAAAGCATACAAAACACCGTTTTCAAGTATTTAAAGTGTCATATTCATGTTTCTGTCGTGTATAATAGCTAATGTTGGTGAAAGCAAGATAAAAATGCTGTTTTAAGCATGCAAAAGCATACAAAACACCGTTTTCAAGTATTTATACTGTCATATTCATGTTTCTGTCGTGTATAATAGCTAATGTTGGTGAAAGCAATATAAAAATGCTGATTTAAGCATCCAAAGCATACAAAACACCGTTTTCAAGTATTTAAACTCTCATATTCATGTATATGTCGTGTGTAATGGCTTATGTTTGTAAAATCAAGATAAAATAGCGGTTTTCAGTTTGCTTAAACATACAAAATGCTGTTTTCATGTATTTAAACTGTCATATTCATCTTTCTGTCGTGTATAATAGCTAATGTTGGTGAAATAAGATAAAAATGCTGGTTAAAGCATGCAAAAGCCTACAAAACACCGTTTTCAAGTATTTGAAGTGTCATATTCATGTTTCTGTCGTGTATAATAGCTAATGTTGGTGAAAGCAAGATAAAAAATGCTGTTTTAAGCATGCAAAAGCATACAAAACACCGTTTTCAAGTATGTATACTGTCATATTCATGTTTCTGTTGTGTATAATAGCTAATGTTGGTGAAAGCAAGATAAAAATGCTGTTTTAAGCATGCAAAAGCATACAAAACACCGTTTTCAAGTATTTAAACTGTCATATTCATGTATATGTCGTGTGTAATGGCTTATGTTTGCAAAATCAAGATAAAATAGCTGTTTTCTGCTTGCAAAAACATACAAAATGCTGTTTTCAAGTATTTAAATTGTCATATTCATGTTTTTGTCGTGTATAATAGCTAATGTTGGTGAAAGCAAGATAAAAATGCTGTTTTAAGCATGCAAAAGCATACAAAACACCGTTTTCAAGTTTATAAACTGTCATATTCATGTATATGTCGTGTGTAATGGCTTATGTTTGCAAAATCAAGATAAAATAGCTGTTTTCAGCTTGCAAAAACATACAAAATGCTGTTTTCAAGTATTTAAACTGTCATATTCATCTTTCTGTCGTGTATAGTAGCTAATGTTGGGGAAAGCAAGATAAAAATGCTATTTTAAGCATGCAAAAGCATACAAAACACCGTTTTCAAGTATTTATACTGTCATATTCATGTTTCTGTCGTGTATAATAGCTAATGTTGGTGAAAGCAAGATAAAAATGCTGTTTTAAGCATGCAAAAGCATACAAAACACCGTTTTCAAGTATTTAAACTGTCATATTCATGTTTCTGTCGTGTATAATAGCTAATGTTGGTGAAAGCAAGATAAAATTCTGTTTTAAGCATGCAAAAGCATACGAAACACCGTTTTCAAGTATTTAAACTGTCATATTCATGTATATGTCGTGTGTAATGGCTTATGTTTGCAAAATCAAGATAAATAGCTGTTTTCTGCTTGCAAAAACATACAAAATGCTGTTTTCAAGTATTTAAATTGTCATATTCATGTATATGTCGTGTGTAATGGCTTATGTTTGCAAAATCAAGATAAATAGCTGTTTTCTGCTTGCAAAAACATACAAATTGCTGTTTTCAAGTATTTAAATTGTCATATTCATGTTTCTGTCGTGTATAATAGCTAATGTTGGTGAAAGCAAGATAAAAATGCTGTTTTAAGCATGCAAAAGCATACAAAACACAGTTTTCAAGTATATAAACTGTCATATTCATGTATATGTCGTGTGTAATGGCTTATGTTTACAAAATCAAGATAAAATAGCTGTTTTCAGCTTGCAAAAACATACAAAATGCTGTTTTCAAGTATAGAAACTGTCATATTCATGTTTCTGTCGTGTATAATAGCTAATGTTGGTGAAATAAGATAAAAATGCTGGTTAAAGCATGCAAAAGCATACAAAACACCGTTTTCAAGTATTTAAAGTGTCATATTCATGTTTCAGTTGTGTATAATAGCTAATGTTGGTGAAAGCAAGATAAAAATGCTGTTTTAAGCATGCAAAAGCATACAAAACACCGTTTTCAAGTATTTATACTGTCATATTCATGTTTCTGTTGTGTATAATAGCTAATGTTGGTGAAAGCAAGATAAAAATGCTGTTTTAAGCATCCAAAGCATACAAAACACCGTTTTCAAGTATTTAAACTCTCATATTCATGTATATGTCGTGTGTAATGGCTTATGTTTGTAAAATCAAGATAAAATAGCGGTTTTCAGTTTGCTAAAACACACAAAATGCTGTTTTCAAGTATTTAAACTGTCATTTTCATCTTTCTGTCGTGTATAATAGCTAATGTTGGTGAAATAAGATAAAAATGCTGGTTAAAGCATGCAAAAGCATACAAAACACCGTTTTCAAGTATTTAAACTGTCATATTCATGTATATGTCGTGTGTAATGGCTTATGTTTGCAAAATCAAGATAAAATAGCTGTTTTCTGCTTGCAAAAACATACAAAATGCTGTTTTCAAGTATTTAAATTGTCATATTCATGTTTTTGTCGTGTATAATAGCTAATGTTGGTGAAAGCAAGATAAAATTGCTGTTTTAAGCATGCAAAAGCATACAAAACACCGTTTTCAAGTTTATAAACTGTCATATTCATGTATATGTCGTGTGTAATGGCTTATGTTTGCAAAATCAAGATAAAATAGCTGTTTTCAGCTTGCAAAAACATACAAAATGCTGTTTTCAAGTATTTAAACTGTCATATTCATGTTTCTGTCGTGTATAATAGCTAATGTTGGTGAAAGCAAGATAAAATTCTGTTTTAAGCATGCAAAAGCATACGAAACACCGTTTTCAAGTATTTAAACTGTCATATTCATGTATATGTCGTGTGTAATGGCTTATGTTTGCAAAATCAAGATAAATAGCTGTTTTCTGCTTGCAAAAACATACAAAATGCTGTTTTCAAGTATTTAAATTGTCATATTCATGTATATGTCGTGTGTAATGGCTTACGTTTGCAAAATCAAGATAAATAGCTGTTTTCTGCTTGCAAAAACATACAAAATGCTGTTTTCAAGTATTTAAATTGTCATATTCATGTTTCTGTCGTGTATAATAGCTAATGTTGGTGAAAGCAAGATAAAAATGCTGTTTTAAGCATGCAAAAGCATACAAAACACCGTTTTCAAGTATATAAACTGTCATATTCATGTATATGTCGTGTGTAATGGCTTATGTTTACAAAATCAAGATAAAATAGCTGTTTTCAGCTTGCAAAAACATACAAAATGCTGTTTTCAAGTATATAAACTGTCATATTCATGTTTCTGTCGTGTATAATAGCTAATGTTGGTGAAATAAGATAAAAATGCTGGTTAAAGCATGCAAAAGCATACAAAACACCGTTTTCAAGTATTTAAAGTGTCATATTCATGTTTCTGTTGTGTATAATAGCTAATGTTGGTGAAAGCAAGATAAAAATGCTGTTTTAAGCATGCAAAAGCATACAAAACACCGTTTTCAAGTATTTATACTGTCATATTCATGTTTCTGTCGTGTATAATAGCTAATGTTGGTGAAAGCAAGATAAAAATGCTGTTTTAAGCATCCAAAGCATACAAAACACCGTTTTCAAGTATTTAAACTCTCATATTCATGTATATGTCGTGTGTAATGGCTTATGTTTGTAAAATCAAGATAAAATAGCGGTTTTCAGTTTGCTAAAACACACAAAATGCTGTTTTCAAGTATTTAAACTGTCATTTTCATCTTTCTGTCGTGTATAATAGCTAATGTTGGTGAAATAAGATAAAAATGCTGGTTAAAGCATGCAAAAGCATACAAAACACCGTTTTCAAGTATTTAAAGTGTCATATTCATGTTTCTGTCGTGTATAATAGCTAATGTTGGTGAAAGCAAGATAAAAATGCTGTTTTAAGCATGCAAAAGCATACAAAACACCGTTTTCAAGTATGTATACTGTCATATTCATGTTTCTGTCGTGTATAATAGCTAATGTTGGTGAAAGCAAGATAAAAATGCTGTTTTAAGCATGCAAAAGCATACAAAACACCGTTTTCAAGTATTTAAACTGTCACATTTATGTATATGTCGTGTGTAATGGCTTATGTTTGCAAAATCAAGATAAAATAGCTGTTTTCAGCTTGCAAAAACATACAAAATGCTGTTTTCAAGTATTTAAACTGTCATATTCATGTTTTTGTCGTGTATAATAGCTAAGGTTGGTGAAAGCAAGATAAAAATGCTGTTTTAAGCATGCAAAAGCATACAAAACACCGTTTTCAAGTATTTAAACTGTCATATTCATGTATATGTCGTGTGTAATGGCTTATGTTTGCAAAATAGAGATAAAATAGCTGTTTTCAGCTTGCAAAAACATACAAAATGCTGTTTTCAAGTATTTGAACTGTAATATTCATCTTTCTGTCGTGTATAATAGCTAATGTTGGTGAAAGCAAGATAAAAATGCTGTTTTAAGCATGCAAAAGCATACAAAACACCGTTTTCAAGTATTTATACTGTCATATTCATGTTTCTGTCGTGTATAAGAGCTAATGTTGGTGAAAGCAAGATAAAAATGCTGTTTTAAGCATGCAAAAGCATACAAAACACCGTTTTCAAGTATTTAAACCGTCATATTCAGGTATATGTCGTGTGTAATGGCTTATGTTTGCAAAATCAAGATAAAATAGTTATTTTCAGCTAGCAAAAACATACAAAATGCTGTTTTCAAGTATTCAAACTGTCATATTCATGTTTCTGTAGTGTATAATAGCTAATGTTGGTGAAAGCAATATAAAAATGTTGTTTTAAGCATGCAAAAGCATACAAAACACCGTTTTCAAGTATTTAAACTGTCATATTCATGTTTCTGTCGTGTATAATAGCTAATGTTGGTGAAAGCAAGATAAAAATGCTGTTTTAAGCATGCAAAAGCATACAAAACACCGTTTTCAAGTATTTAAACTGTCACATTTATGTATATGTCGTGTGTAATGGCTTATGTTTGCAAAATCAAGATAAAATAGCTGTTTTCAGCTTGCAAAAACATACAAAATGCTGTTTTCAAGTATTTAAACTGTCATATTCATGTTTTTGTCGTGTATAATAGCTAAGGTTGGTGAAAGCAAGATAAAAATGCTGTTTTAAGCATGCAAAAGCATACAAAACACCGTTTTCAAGTATTTAAACTGTCATATTCATGTATATGTCGTGTGTAATGGCTTATGTTTGCAAAATAGAGATAAAATAGCTGTTTTCAGCTTGCAAAAACATACAAAATGCTGTTTTCAAGTATTTGAACTGTAATATTCATCTTTCTGTCGTGTATAATAGCTAATGTTGGTGAAAGCAAGATAAAAATGCTGTTTTAAGCATGCAAAAGCATACAAAACACCGTTTTCAAGTATTTATACTGTCATATTCATGTTTCTGTCGTGTATAAGAGCTAATGTTGGTGAAAGCAAGATAAAAATGCTGTTTTAAGCATGCAAAAGCATACAAAACACCGTTTTCAAGTATTTAAACCGTCATATTCAGGTATATGTCGTGTGTAATGGCTTATGTTTGCAAAATCAAGATAAAATAGTTATTTTCAGCTAGCAAAAACATACAAAATGCTGTTTTCAAGTATTCAAACTGTCATATTCATGTTTCTGTAGTGTATAATAGCTAATGTTGGTGAAAGCAATATAAAAATGTTGTTTTAAGCATGCAAAAGCATACAAAACACCGTTTTCAAGTATTTAAACTGTCATATTCATGTTTCTGTCGTGTATAATAGCTAATGTTGGTGAAAACAAGATAAAATTCTGTTTTAAGCATGCAAAAGCATACGAAACACCGTTTTCAAGTATTTAAACTGTCATATTCATGTATATGTCGTGTGTAATGGCTTATGTTTGCAAAATCAAGATAAATAGCTGTTTTCTGCTTGCAAAAACATACAAAATGCTGTTTTCAAGTATTTAAATTGTCATATTCATGTTTCTGTCGTGTATAAGAGCTAATGTTGGTGAAAGCAAGATAAAAATGCTTTTTTAAGCATGCAAAAGCATACAAAACACCGTTTTCAAGTATATAAACTGTCATATTCATGTATATGTCGTGTGTAATGGCTTATGTTTGCAAAATCAAGATAAAATAGCTGTTTTCAGCTTTCAAAAACATACAAATTGCTGTTTTCAAGTATTTAAACTGTCATATTCATCTTTCTGTCGTGTATAATAGCTAATAGTAGGGAAAGATGGGGCATTCTAGATCAGCCACCCGGTGGATTCTCCATAAGAGCAATGAGTGCGAGAGAGAACGCGATAGTTCATTCATAAATTTGTGGTTGTCTTTGTCTAATACTATATCGTAGTAAGGTAATACGTAGTACAGGTGATACGTAGCCGATAACAGGTAATACGTAGTAAAATAGTAAGGTAATACGTAGTACAGGTGATACGTAGTAAAGGTGATAACAGGTAATATTAATAACAGGTGATAATAGGTAATATATAGTAAAGGTGACAACAGGTAATATTAATAACAGGTAATAAAGGTAATACCAGGTAGTAGACAGATTATGATGATTAAGAAAAATTAAGAATAAGGACGTTTTAATCGCAAACGTCTTGAAGATGTGTTGGAAATGACGTATTACATGTAAAAAATATTTGGAAAAAAACCAGAGCATAATTGTTTCTAGAACAATGTATATGGCTTATCTCACTTACTCACATGTCTTATCACATGTCATACATCAGAAATGCCGTATTTTATAAGGAAAAAGTGTAAAAAATATTTGAAACAAAAACAACAGATGACATAGCTTGTATTGTTAATAAATATCTCAACAGGTGTTATTATATTAAGATGTTTTCTTAATAATTGGTGGACGAAATGATGCACCAACATTATAAACCCGTTTAATCAACAAATCTTATATAAATACGTTCACAATGTATTCTTTACACTTAGTATATAGTTGAGTGTTAAACTGGAATAAACAACAATAATTCTCCTTTCTAACAATAATAATATAAAACAATGGAGTACGCAAGAAATTGTGTTTATTTGGGTAATAATATTTTTGGTCAACTTAGATTATTTGATCCCGTAATATCACAATATCATATTAATATACACAATAAATTAAAAGTCGAAATTAATGGTAGCAATGTAACGTGGTTTATACCAAAAAATGTGTTCGAAAAATATACAAATCACATTAAATTTCATTTACATTTAATAACAACAGAATCAAATATAATAAAGTTAAATAAATTACCTATAACTAATAATAGTGAGAGTGAAATTCAAATTTTACTTTATCCTGGCGAAAATGATTTACGTTCATGAAGTAATCATGGAGGCGACTTTTGTATTGTGAATCCAAATTGCTCAGTAGCAAAAGAATTAAATCTAATAAATAATAATAGCATTACAAAATTATTTATTACAACGTATAAACAAATCAGATCAAAAAATATTTCTCGTACTGAAATAGATGGATGTAGTAGTATGTATAGTGATAACGACGACAGCGACGACTGCAATGAGATTGATGAAACTGATAAGCCATCGAAAAAACTAAATAAAACCAAAGCTCATTTTGCAACATATGGCAAATCGTCTCAATTATTTGTAGATGCAAATTTTACTGTAAATACGAATACAGCTGTGGAAACAACTTTTAATTTTATTATTTGCTCGCAACAAGAGGAATAATCAGGTAATTAATATTATTTACTTATATATTTTTATACTTAGAAATAATTTTTGTTTTCTAGCTTAACACAATGCCGCAAACCAAACCAATAATGTGTACTTATTGTTCAAAACCTGGGTGTAAAGGACTGCCTAGGAAGTGCCCTGGTTGCGAAGGAAAGTTTACTTGGACATTTATGCCTCCAACTACTCTACTTCCTGGCACAATAACTTGTTATAAAACTAGTTGTATATATTACCAGGGACTTAACAATGTTTATGTATTTCACCCGAAATTATGTAGTAGTATATGAAACTAATTAAAAATCATGTAAAATTGAACTATATTTTAATTACCTATGTATACATATATGTATAATAAAATAATATGTCACATTAAAAAATATGGATTTTATTTCGTGTACGATAAGTATACGTTTATGATAATTTTGCAGGACGTATCTACAATTCAGCGTCGCTAGATAAAATATTTCGCAATATTAATTTTGACAACAATTTTAGTGATTAACATTCACATACTTATGATAATTTCTGCAGGATGTATCTACAATTCAGCGTCGCTAGATAAAATATTTCGCAATATTAATTTTGACAACAATTTTAGTGATTAACATTCACATACTTATGATAATTTCTGCAGGATGTATCTACAATTCAACGTCGCTAGATAAAATATTTCGCAATATTAATTTTGACAACAATTTTAGTGATTAAAATTCACATATTTTTTAAAGCATGTACATTTCCTGTGACTCGAGGCCTCAAAAACGAATTGAGATTGTATATTAATTTGGTGGGAGTAGAGATAAAAAATATAAAAGAAAACATCATAAACGATTGCACTCACTTGTTTGTTAGTGTTGAACGTGTTTGTATCCGATTAAAATGTAAGTTAACATTTTTATTTTTTAAATTATTTTTAATTATTTTTAATTACTGTTTAAAGATGGTTCGCCAAAATAAACAATATCCCAGTGGAACATATGCATCAAAAAAACGAATTCAACCTCATACAGTTGAAGTATCAGCTAAACGAATAAGGCATGAACAAGTGTCAACTGCTGAGCCAATGATGCCTGAAGAGGCGACCACTCAACAATATATGTCAGTTTTGGAGGATGAAACGTTAGCAGAATTTTTAAAACCAAATAACCAACTTGTTTCCAAATCTTCAAACAATCAAGTGGAAGAACAGACGTCTAAAGCGTGGAAAATAAATAAACTACTTAACGAATTAAGGTATCCATTAAATAAAAGTTTAACAAAATGGATTAGTGTGGGAATAGACCCGCTAAATCAATTTCAAATAACTGTTAAACTAACAAATAATTTTTCTTACTCGGGTATTAATTTCACTTTATTAGAATGGATGCAATTTATGCAACAAAATATAGCAATTTCATCTTACTTTAATGGTGAGAATAATATTGATTATGAAATGTTAAATAATTATAATATATATTTTTATTTTGTTCATAATAAACCAGTAATTTCGTTAAAAAGTGGAAATAATACTAATGAGTTATGCTTGGGTGCAGAATCGTATAAAGAATTGATTAATTTAAAGTATATCATACAAAACGCTATAAATAAGTTACAATATTTAGACTTTTATAATTATTATAATACTATTGTTAAAAGAGCACTAGAGTGTAATAATAATAACATTTTTGTAGACTTTTGTTGTAATATTGATAAGTTATTAAACATAGACAATAGCTTATGTAAATTAGGTATAACTGAACTAATGTATTATTATCCTGAAATTGTGCAGAAAGATGTTGAATTTTATAATGTTAAATAAATTTGTAGGTATAAAAGAAAAATATTTAATCGTAAAAAAGAAGAGTTGAAAAATGCAATAAAATTGTATAGAGATATTAAATGTATTGAGAAAAAAATGTCAGAATTGTTTATATAAAAATAAATAATGTAGAATCTAAAATTAAAATATAACATTTATTATGTTTAAAGTTGTTTTTACCTCCCGCCTACCTCTAGGTAAGGGAGGTATTGTTTTTGGTCAAAAAATTGGGTAGTGAGTTTTCAATGAATAAGCACGTTTTAAGGTCCCTACAATACGATTTTACTATTTTCGCGATGATGTCTGTATGTATGTATGTATGTATGTATGTATGTATGTATGTATGTATGTATGTATGTATGTATGTATGTGTGTGTGTGTGTAGTCTGTGGCAATTTTTTCGTCTCGCATAACTCAAATACTATAACACCAAAAAATACAATTTTGTGAATTATTGCTTCTTATATTTAAATGAAGAGCTGATTAGATTTTGGATGAAATTGGGCAACCGGAAGTAACAGTTTACTTGAAGCCCTTAACAGTTTTTCGTGAAAAACACGGTTAAATTTCCTTTTTCAACAATTTATGTTATTTTCAAAGTTGAAGAATATTTAATTTTACATGTGTTTTGATTATACTAATTTTATTAATTTTCATTAGATTTAGAGATAATAAAATATAAAGAAATTAGATTTCACAAATCTTGCATTCCTAGTACACCATGGAAACATTTAAAAATTTTCAATTTTTTCTTCGAAATGTGACACATGTCATTGTGATTGTGAAGCTGTTTTTTTAGTGAAATATATGTCAAAAAATGCAATAAATATACGAAAGAAAATTTAAATTCTCAAATATAAATAGAAAATAAACAAATAAGAAGGTATGTTTTTGTATCAAATACTATTTTGTACTGTTTAAGAGTAGTATTGGGCGGGAGGTTATGTGCCGCAAACCAAACCAATAATGTGTACTTATTGTTCAAAACCTGGGTGTAAAGGACTGCCTAGGAAGTGCCCTGGTTGCGAAGGAAAGTTTACTTGGACATTTATGCCTCCAACTACTCTACTTCCTGGCACAATAACTTGTTATAAAACTAGTTGTATATATTACCAGGGACTTAACAATGTTTATGTATTTCACCCGAAATTATGTAGTAGTATATGAAACTAATTAAAAATCATGTAAAATTGAACTATATTTTAATTACCTATGTATACATATATGTATAATAAAATAATATGTCACATTAAAAAATATGGATTTTATTTCGTGTACGATAAGTATACGTTTATGATAATTTTGCAGGACGTATCTACAATTCAGCGTCGCTAGATAAAATATTTCGCAATATTAATTTTGACAACAATTTTAGTGATTAACATTCACATACTTATGATAATTTCTGCAGGATGTATCTACAATTCAGCGTCGCTAGATAAAATATTTCGCAATATTAATTTTGACAACAATTTTAGTGATTAACATTCACATACTTATGATAATTTCTGCAGGATGTATCTACAATTCAACGTCGCTAGATAAAATATTTCGCAATATTAATTTTGACAACAATTTTAGTGATTAAAATTCACATATTTTTTAAAGCATGTACATTTCCTGTGACTCGAGGCCTCAAAAACGAATTGAGATTGTATATTAATTTGGTGGGAGTAGAGATAAAAAATATAAAAGAAAACATCATAAACGATTGCACTCACTTGTTTGTTAGTGTTGAACGTGTTTGTATCCGATTAAAATGTAAGTTAACATTTTTATTTTTTAAATTATTTTTAATTATTTTTAATTACTGTTTAAAGATGGTTCGCCAAAATAAACAATATCCCAGTGGAACATATGCATCAAAAAAACGAATTCAACCTCATACAGTTGAAGTATCAGCTAAACGAATAAGGCATGAACAAGTGTCAACTGCTGAGCCAATGATGCCTGAAGAGGCGACCACTCAACAATATATGTCAGTTTTGGAGGATGAAACGTTAGCAGAATTTTTAAAACCAAATAACCAACTTGTTTCCAAATCTTCAAACAATCAAGTGGAAGAACAGACGTCTAAAGCGTGGAAAATAAATAAACTACTTAACGAATTAAGGTATCCATTAAATAAAAGTTTAACAAAATGGATTAGTGTGGGAATAGACCCGCTAAATCAATTTCAAATAACTGTTAAACTAACAAATAATTTTTCTTACTCGGGTATTAATTTCACTTTATTAGAATGGATGCAATTTATGCAACAAAATATAGCAATTTCATCTTACTTTAATGGTGAGAATAATATTGATTATGAAATGTTAAATAATTATAATATATATTTTTATTTTGTTCATAATAAACCAGTAATTTCGTTAAAAAGTGGAAATAATACTAATGAGTTATGCTTGGGTGCAGAATCGTATAAAGAATTGATTAATTTAAAGTATATCATACAAAACGCTATAAATAAGTTACAATATTTAGACTTTTATAATTATTATAATACTATTGTTAAAAGAGCACTAGAGTGTAATAATAATAACATTTTTGTAGACTTTTGTTGTAATATTGATAAGTTATTAAACATAGACAATAGCTTATGTAAATTAGGTATAACTGAACTAATGTATTATTATCCTGAAATTGTGCAGAAAGATGTTGAATTTTATAATGTTAAATAAATTTGTAGGTATAAAAGAAAAATATTTAATCGTAAAAAAGAAGAGTTGAAAAATGCAATAAAATTGTATAGAGATATTAAATGTATTGAGAAAAAAATGTCAGAATTGTTTATATAAAAATAAATAATGTAGAATCTAAAATTAAAATATAACATTTATTATGTTTAAAGTTGTTTTTACCTCCCGCCTACCTCTAGGTAAGGGAGGTATTGTTTTTGGTCAAAAAATTGGGTAGTGAGTTTTCAATGAATAAGCACGTTTTAAGGTCCCTACAATACGATTTTACTATTTTCGCGATGATGTCTGTATGTATGTATGTATGTATGTATGTATGTATGTATGTATGTATGTATGTATGTATGTATGTATGTGTGTGTGTGTGTAGTCTGTGGCAATTTTTTCGTCTCGCATAACTCAAATACTATAACACCAAAAAATACAATTTTGTGAATTATTGCTTCTTATATTTAAATGAAGAGCTGATTAGATTTTGGATGAAATTGGGCAACCGGAAGTAACAGTTTACTTGAAGCCCTTAACAGTTTTTCGTGAAAAACACGGTTAAATTTCCTTTTTCAACAATTTATGTTATTTTCAAAGTTGAAGAATATTTAATTTTACATGTGTTTTGATTATACTAATTTTATTAATTTTCATTAGATTTAGAGATAATAAAATATAAAGAAATTAGATTTCACAAATCTTGCATTCCTAGTACACCATGGAAACATTTAAAAATTTTCAATTTTTTCTTCGAAATGTGACACATGTCATTGTGATTGTGAAGCTGTTTTTTTAGTGAAATATATGTCAAAAAATGCAATAAATATACGAAAGAAAATTTAAATTCTCAAATATAAATAGAAAATAAACAAATAAGAAGGTATGTTTTTGTATCAAATACTATTTTGTACTGTTTAAGAGTAGTATTGGGCGGGAGGTTATGTGCTGGACACATCAGATTTTTTTATTTATAAATCATCATACATAGTTTCATTATTATCGTCTAACAGATTTTTAATTTTGTATACATTGCTCATTGCACATACATATGGTTCACAATGTTCAAAACATCTGCGAAGAGATAAACACTTTTTTAAAGATTTACACTCATTAAATTCCTTTAAATTTATTATTTCACAGTTGTTTAAATTGTACCACTTCAAAAATTCTTTTTTATTTGCACCTTTCACATATATTTTATTAGCTGTTTGCAATATTTTTCGTAAAATATCACACATGTCTCCATAATCAATGTGTCCATCGCTCCATCGTAGTCCATGATGATTGCGGTACAACCAAATTGCAGTTTTTTTATTTTGTTGAGGTAAATCAGCCCATGCGAACGGAGGTTTTACAAGAAAATGTTGTAATTTAGAACCGTCTCTTAACAGTACGGCAATTTCTTTAGGCACTATAATATAGTTAGTTGCTTGAAAGCCTTGTATATCAACAATGAGTTCCATCTTGCTCGAAGTCAAAATTTAAACTATTGCTTTTATGCTCCCTGATAGTGGGTTATATTCAACAATACGATCGTGTATAATGAGGGAGTAAGCGGCCGTGTTAGCGGGGAAATTTTCACTGGATTCAAATTCAACTCTGACGTCAACCGACGCAGATTTTATTGACTCATTTTGGTTACTACAGTCAATTACAATTAACGGAGCAATGTTTTTAAATTCTTCTAAATTCAAAAACGGAGTAGTTTCTCGCCCATAAAAAGAATTTTGTAATTGACAAAACATATGATATGCTAGTGCATATTGATTAATTGTAAAATCCAAATTTAAGTTCTCATACGGATAACAAACCGAATTTAAATACAATTTAAAATTTGTTAATTTACAATGATCAAAGTGACTTGTGTAACAGCTACCCTGCACTAAGTGCCAATGAGTACTGACAAGTGTTTATTTTACTTGACCGAAATCTTAATCAAAATATTAGAAAATTAATCAATTAATCGACCAAGGGTAGCGAAAATCCGCCGGCCACCACAGAACAGTTATAACTCCGTTCTGAAGAGTTAAATATTCGAGAAAATACTTACGTCGTTAATTACTGGGTAGGACAAGGCTCACTAAATAATCTCAACACTAAACTTGGAGGTAAGGCAGTATAAATGAAAATCAAATTCTCAAAACAATAACAATTTACTAACAAAAATAAAAATAGAAAAAAAATCCCAATAAATAGGTTACAAAATTATTAAACTACTTTGCTCAACTCGACACGATCAACCACAGTTTACCTACTTGAACCTATTGTCAACTTTAGAATATGCTATCACCGCAACGTACGTACAAGTACAAATATCAAATTATCAATCTACTTACAGTTCATTCCTTCGCTGACTGCCGTTCTCACGTGCACTGGTACGCGAACAAACGCACAATTAATCAAGAGATTCAAGTTAATCTAACTTAGCATTAGCAACTTAACCCGAAATTTACTTGATTCAAACTGGACTTTAGTTTAGACTTCGCAAATTAATCTGAACACAAACAACTCAATTCGACTCTGCTCGATAAACAAAATAATCAATTCTCAAAACGCAACTACAAATATCTTTCAAGACAACTTTACCCAATATTCAACTATTTACTCACAACTCTAAAAACGACAGGAGATGAACACAAAACTTGTAAACTGTTTCGATCAGTGTCTAAAACAAGACTGTCGAAGTGAAATCACACATGAACCCTCGATGGGTGATTTCACCCCCACTTAACTTAACTTGAGCATCTTAAAACTACTTCACAATTGGCTAAACAGTTCTTTAACAAAATCTAATTGGTCAAGTGATTCTAGATTTCTCGGGGTTGGAAGGGTGCGGAACTTGACTAACCTTTTAACGGACTTTTTACTTCTGAGAACTGAATCTTCGGAAATCTTAACAATCACTAACCTCGCACATAACCGCCTTCCGTTTCCTTCGCAATAATCATAAATAACTTACTCTTTACTTGAACCCGACTTTACTTGACATCTGTCTCATAACTCTAAACGGCAATTAACTAAAATTCTCTAAACTGTAATACAATGGGAAAGCGATTTTTGAAGCGTTACAAATCTCTAAAAAAATATCTATACACAAGCCGGATGTCGCACGGCATGGCGTCTTCTGGTTTTAGGCACGAAATCTCATCTTCTTCTAGTTGAACACAAAATGTGTGTTACAACTTCCCTTACCCCTTAAGGATAAATTATACTTCTGAAGGAAATATAATTTATAAAACAAAACTGGGAACTAAAGTCTTTTGGGGGCCGTAGAAAACACTAATCTGCATGGGGGCCGTTGGCCTCCATCTGCTGCTGGGCACGCGTCCACGCTGACCTGGATGCTCGTGATGATCCTCGATGGTTGGGTTGTCCCGAAACCGCTACTCGCCGCTCTTTCTCCTGGGCTCTCGCTCGCTGTGCTGTGGCTACTCTTACTTTATGGGACTCCATTGGGTACCGACCCGATGTCCTGAAACCATAAAACTCCGGCAGAATCCTTGTCCCCAAATCTTACACTAACTACTGTTATCTACTTTAATTACTCAATCATATTCGCGACAACAAGAACTAATATCGGAAATAATCATAGAAATTTTAATCTTACTCTGATTTACAACTGAACTACTTTAATTAAATACTTTCTTTAATCTTGAAATATTTTACTTTAAAAATCCTCTCATTTAATACTTTCTGTTTACTCACTTAGTTTTCAACTTCTCGATCTCCTTCCGTAGTTTTCTCACTATTTCCAATTGGACTCCACTGCTTACAATGTGGTCTTCTTTCTTCCTACTGGACTACTGATCTTCTTTCACAACACTTTCCTGGTTGCTCTGGCGAACTGGCTGACTATCTTCGGCTACTACTCTTACAAAAATTTCTGCGAACTAACTAACATTCTAATTAATATGTGTAAAATACTAATTAAACCTTCGAAACCTAAAAAATCTTTTACTACTCGCTTCTATTAGAATCTACTTCTGGGATTCCGCGGCACATACGGTGCTGGACCGCAACTACGTAACGAATATCTATGACTCGGTGTCTGAATATTTTCTATCTGTGGATTGTTATGAATTTCTGCTTCTACAACAACTGTATTGCTATCTATTTCTTCTTCTGAACTTGAATCTAACACACTATTATTACTATTACTCAATTCTTGCGATTCTACTACAGACTCATTATTAACACGCTCAGTATGAATACTAAAAGGTGGTGCATATGCAAAATCTAATGCATTTCTCAAAATTCTATTTCCTTGCACTGGAATTGGCGTATCCGGTCGCTCTACTCTTTCATTAATTGGCTCTAAATACAACTTTAATCTATTCACATTAACTACCATTTCTTTATCACTCTTTATATCTTTAATAACAAAATTAACTGGACTCGTTTGTTTAATTATTCTATATGGACCTATCCACGGCTTTACAAATTTTCTACTTAACCCTTGCTTTACAACTTCATTGTGTAACAAAACTAAATCTCCAACTTTTAACTTGCACGGTGCTGCTTTCTTATCATACTGTATCTGATTTCCACTCTGAGCTTTATTAATTCGTTCTTTAACAATTTCGTAAACATCTTTTAATCTAGTCTGAATTTCTGAATTATAGTCTGTACTATTCTCTCTACTTAAAGGTGCTATGATATCATCAAATGGTAATTCGAACTCGCGACCATACATTAAGAAAAATGGCGTTTCACCGGTTGAATTATGAACTGAATTTCTAACCGCTGTTAAAACATAAGGGATCCATAAGTCCCAATCTTTATGATCTTTTGCAATATAATGCGACATAGTGTCTGCAAATGTTCTATGAAAACGCTCTATACCTCCGTTTCCCATCGGGTGATACGCGGTTGTTTGCAACTTTTTAATTCCGAATAATCTACAAACGCCTTTAAACAATTTTGACGTAAAATTAGAACCTCTATCTGTTAATAACTGTCGAGGAACACCATGCCTCGAAATAATTTGCTCTACAAACGCATTAGCTACCGTTGCTGCTGAATCATCTGGTATTGCTATAGCCTCTGGATATCGAGTAAATGCATCTATAAAAGTTAAAATGTACTTGCTTCCACTATTAGTTAAGGGTAAAGGACCCACAATATCCATTGAAACACGTTCAAATGGCTTCGATAGTTCACTAAACTGCTGTAAAGGTGCTTGGTTTGAATGCGGAGATGTTTTTCTCTGATTACATGAAAGACAACGTAAACAATACTCTTTAATCTGTGACGACATATTTTTCCAATAAAACTTTTTCTTAATTAAATTAAAAGTCTTTTCAAATCCTGGATGTCCTGCATGAGGCACATCATGATACATTCTCAAAACTTTATTAACCATACTCTTAGGAACAACTAATCTATCTTCACGTTCTGTATTACTTCTCAACTTGTAAACTACTCCATCATTGTCTCTATAAAATTCAAAATCTTTATTAATCTCTTTATTAACTAACTTTTGGACTTCTATATCTTTATTTTGCTCTGATTTTATATGCTCTCTATCCCAAACTGGTTCAAATTCATTAACACAATTAATTTCTGCGCGCGAAAGCGCATCTGCAACATAATTCTGCTTCCCTGGTTTGTATACAACTTCAAACTCATACTCTGCTAATTTCAATGACCAATTAACTAACCTACTACTTTTATCTTTAAATTTATTCAAATAAACTAATGGTCTATGATCTGTAACTAATACAAACTTTCTGCCATATAAATAACATCTGAAAAACTTTATAGCCCATATTATAGCTAAACATTCTTGCTCGACTGTTGCGTAATTACTCTCTGCTTTATTCAATGTTCTACTTGCATACGCAATTGGATGATCTTGTCCAAAACGATTTTGACTTAACACTGCACCTACTGCAATCTTTGACGCATCTGTCGTTAACGTAAAAGTCTCACTAAAATCTGGATAAATTAATATTGGACTTGTAATTAATGCAGTTCTCAACTTATCAAACGCAACTTGACTTGCCTCATTCCACACAAATGGTGTATCTTTCTTCGTTAAATGATTTAACGGTTTAGCTACTTCTGAAAATGAATCTATAAATCTACGATAAAATCCTACTAGCCCTAGAAATGATTTAATATTTCGAACTGTTTTCGGTACTGGAAACTTTTTAATTGCTTCTATTTTAGATGGATCGGGTTTTACACCTTCTCCCGAAATAATATGCCCTAAATATGCAGTCTCTTTCTTAACAAATTCACATTTACTTGGCTTTAACTTTAAATTAAATTTCTTCAATCTATCAAAAACTTCTTTAATTTTACCAATATGCTCATTAATATCGTCTCGTGAAAAAATACAAATATCATCTAAATACACATAACACTTTTCTCCTACTAAACCACTTAAAACACAATACATTAATCTTTGGAAAGTACTGGGCGCATTACATAAGCCGAAAGGCATTCTGTTCCATTGATAATGACCCCAGGGGGTGCTGAAACCTGTCTTTTCCTTATCTTCGTCCGCAATAGCTACCTGATGATACCCTGACGCTAAATCTAACGTTGTAAACAATGCGGCACCATTCATCTGAGATATTGTATCTTGCAAATTAGGTAAAGGTAAAAAATCTTTCTTCGTAATATTATTTAATGCCCGAAAATCTACACACAATCTAACTTTCGTTGAACCGTCAGATAAAACACGGTTTACTAATATTACAGGAGCTGACCATGGTGAATCACTTTCTGTTATTATGTCATCTTTTAACAATTCTTTAATCTGTTCTTCTAAAACCTCTTTCTGCTGATAAGCTACACGATATGGTCGTTTCGCGATCGGGTGAACATTCTCCGTAATAATTTTATGCTTTACTTTTGAAGTACAACCTAACTTTACTCCTGGACTCATGAAAATATCTTTATATTCTTTCAACAAATCTTGCATCTTGCTTCTATCAGGTACATTCAGATGATCTAATTTAAACAAACTCATAAAATCTACTTCTTCAACTTTCCTAACTGAATCTACTATTTTGGCATTACTATCAATATCTAACTTAACCCTTTCTTCGTAGCCTACTATTGTTTTCGCGGGTATATCTAACCTTTCTTCGCTAATATTCATAATTTTAACTGGTACTTCTCTTTTGTCTCCGTTTACAATAACTCTTGCAGCAATTATTCCATGAACATTAATTTCTGTTGGTTCAATCAAAATACTATCATTTAAAACCTCTTTGCTTTGCCTGTAACCTATACAAACTGCTTCAGATCTTGCAGGAATGCTCAAACTTTCTTTAATGCGAACTGAACGTTCATCACTACTATTCAAATAATCTTTTAACTCTTTGTTAACTTTATCACACTTTTCATTACTTTTAATTTCAACTTTACCAGCTTTAACTTTTTCACAACTTCGAGATTTGTTTTGGTTTTCCGTACTACTGCCTGAACATAGCGAACTGACTATATTACGGTTTTCCGCAACGAATCTTTTACAGTTATTAACATCATCTACTTTATTAACCGTCAATTTTACATCTCTGTCTTTATGATTTGACAAAACTTTTTCACTTTCACTCTTTACAACTGGCTGCTTTTCAACAATTCTACTAGGAGCAAATATTTTTGAATCTTTGTTTACTTTTATGGGACTTTCCGAGTTTACTCTACACACAAATTTACTACCTGCTTCTTTTTCTTGGCTATCGACTGACTTAACCGAGCTAGCTTCAACCTCTTTTACAAACATTTTACTATTATTTACTGCACTCTCTGTATCCTTCGCTTTAGCAATACCAACACTTTTTACACAATTACTTTTACAACTCTGAACTTCGACAACTTTATTGCATCGTGCACGGCTGATCTCATCTTCACGCATATCAGGGGTTTTCCTGTGACAAACTGAACCTAGCGAACTTTTTGTTACAAGATTATCCGCAATATTTGTTCCGAATTTTGATTGCTGTTTACGGCAATTATTTAAATTAACAAAATCGCTTCTCCGTGCAACCAAAGGTGCACCAACAACACATCTGTCTTTCATGCTCTCTCTATTTCGCTCTGCCAAATGATAATCTACACTGCGTCCCCCAACACGACTCAAACATAGCGAATTAGCCGTATTACGTTTCACAGGCAAATAATCGCGATCTCCACTTTTTACTTGTATAGTGTTAACATCTTCAACGTCTCTAAAGTGCTCTGAAGTGGTTGATATTGTCAGTCTTTCTCCAATGATACTTATTTCGTTACGCGCATAATTAATTTCTGCTTTATAATCCGTAAGGAAGTCTAAACCAATTAATCCATCTGTTGCTAAGCTTAATCCATCATCACATACTATAAAATTATGCCAAATACTTCTCAAACCCATTTTAATTTCTACATCCGTAGAACCGATAACAGGTAACTCTTGACCCGAAATACCTACAATTGAACGATTTCGTGCGATTCTTTCTAAACGCTGTCCCTCTACAACATATCGTTTTAAAATGCTAACATTGGCTCCCGTATCAATCAAAAATTCAAAAATTTTACCATTTACATTCAACTTAACTTTATTGGGCCTTTTATTACTATTAACGGCCGGTACTATTTCTTTAAACGATATGTTATTCCGACCGTCAGATTCGGGACTGTGATCTACGGTCTTTGATAGTTTAAATGACTCTGGCTTTTATTCTCATTACTACCTTGCTGATTTCTTTCATCTCTATTTGATAGGTATACTCTGCAATATTTAATACTGTGTCCCGGCTTATGACACCTACTACATATAATTTCCTTTCTTACATTGCATTCTCGAGCTATATGACCAAATTTTTGACATTTAAAGCAAAGAATGTCTCTATTTACATTAATTTGTTCTCGTGACCTATAATTCGTTCTGTTCTCATATCGAGAAGGACTCTCATTGTTACTGTAATTATTACGCGATCTACTTTGATTCGCTTTGCCCTCATATACCTTATTTTCTTTCATGTTACTTGTACTACTTTTTGATACGGCCATTGCTTCTATTAATTTATTAAAAGTATCCAAAACATTTGAATCTGACTTTTTAACTGAACTTTCTACTTTGTTAATTACTTCTATTTCATCTCTTCTTGGGTATGCAAAAACCCTTTCTGAATTTTTAGCAACTTCGACTGCCTCTTTAAATGTAGTCGGATTTCTATATAAAATATCGCGCTGGATATGTGGCAATACACCCTCTGTAAACTGATTCAATAACTGCTTTTCTAAATATTTTTCATTCACTGATTTAATTACTGGATCTGTACTTTGATCTACTAACTGATTGCCAATAGCTAATAACCGCGACACATACGCTAAAACGCTTTCGTTTCTAAGTTGATAGCATGTATTAAAATATCTTAAAACTGTTCTACTGTCTTGTCTTGGAGCAAATCTTTCTAAAAGTGCCTTTTTAACATCCTCCCAATTATCTGAATTACTAGCCTCCTGATTGTTTTTCATATAACTTGCGGCATCACCGCCTAAACTTAATCTTGCTGTAGCAATCTTTACATTATCGTCCCAATTCCCAATTTTGCTGCAATACTCAATTTTTTCTATAAATTCTCCAACGTTTTCATCTGTTTTACCGTTAAATTTAGGAATCTTAGAATTTATCCCCGACATAGACGTCACTGCAATTAACGTATTCAACAATTGAGACTCACTCATCCCAACAAAAGAGTTTTCTCCGGTTTGTGGCATTTTATTATAGATAATACACAATTACTTTCCAAATACAAAATATATCTCAAATGCTTCAAATTCGTACACCGCTGGTACCAATTACGCTATAACTCAAAATATCTAAGAACTTTAAAACTCACTGGTTTCTAAAACGCTTCTCAACAATTATGTAACAATAAAATATATCAAAATTTCCAAAGGCTTACTGGTTTGAAAGGTTCGACCACCGCTTGCCACCAATTATGTAACAATAAACTTTATTAAGACCTACTGGTTTGAGGGATTCGAACACCGCTGCCAACAATTATGTAGCAATAAAAATTATATCAAGGCCTACTGGTTTGAGGGATTCGCTTGCCGATGCCACCAATTATGTAACAATATAATATTAAAAAATCTACAGGCTACTGGTTTGAAAGGTTCGACCACCGCTGCAACCAATTATGTAACAGCTACCCTGCACTAAGTGCCAATGAGTACTGACAAGTGTTTATTTTACTTGACCGAAATCTTAATCAAAATATTAGAAAATTAATCAATTAATCGACCAAGGGTAGCGAAAATCCGCCGGCCACCACAGAACAGTTATAACTCCGTTCTGAAGAGTTAAATATTCGAGAAAATACTTACGTCGTTAATTACTGGGTAGGACAAGGCTCACTAAATAATCTCAACACTAAACTTGGAGGTAAGGCAGTATAAATGAAAATCAAATTCTCAAAACAATAACAATTTACTAACAAAAATAAAAATAGAAAAAAAATCCCAATAAATAGGTTACAAAATTATTAAACTACTTTGCTCAACTCGACACGATCAACCACAGTTTACCTACTTGAACCTATTGTCAACTTTAGAATATGCTATCACCGCAACGTACGTACAAGTACAAATATCAAATTATCAATCTACTTACAGTTCATTCCTTCGCTGACTGCCGTTCTCACGTGCACTGGTACGCGAACAAACGCACAATTAATCAAGAGATTCAAGTTAATCTAACTTAGCATTAGCAACTTAACCCGAAATTTACTTGATTCAAACTGGACTTTAGTTTAGACTTCGCAAATTAATCTGAACACAAACAACTCAATTCGACTCTGCTCGATAAACAAAATAATCAATTCTCAAAACGCAACTACAAATATCTTTCAAGACAACTTTACCCAATATTCAACTATTTACTCACAACTCTAAAAACGACAGGAGATGAACACAAAACTTGTAAACTGTTTCAATCAGTGTCTAAAACAAGACTGTCGAAGTGAAATCACACATGAACCCTCGATGGGTGATTTCACCCCCACTTAACTTAACTTGAGCATCTTAAAACTACTTCACAATTGGCTAAACAGTTCTTTAACAAAATCTAATTGGTCAAGTGATTCTAGATTTCTCGGGGTTGGAAGGGTGCGGAACTTGACTAACCTTTTAACGGACTTTTTACTTCTGAGAACTGAATCTTCGGAAATCTTAACAATCACTAACCTCGCACATAACCGCCTTCCGTTTCCTTCGCAATAATCATAAATAACTTACTCTTTACTTGAACCCGACTTTACTTGACATCTGTCTCATAACTCTAAACGGCAATTAACTAAAATTCTCTAAACTGTAATACAATGGGAAAGCGATTTTTGAAGCGTTACAAATCTCTAAAAAAAATATCTATACACAAGCCGGATGTCGCACGGCATGGCGTCTTCTGGTTTTAGGCACGAAATCTCATCTTCTTCTAGTTGAACACAAAATGTGTGTTACAACTTCAAACCATTCTTTTTAACAGTAGAAAATGATTTTAGAAATTGTTATCAGAGAAAAGATGAAAAAGTTATTGAATATGAATCACGGTTACGAGTTATTGGGAATCAATTGGTACATGAAAGCGATGATACTGTAGAACAAGAATTTAATGATAAGTATGTAGAAAAACGCATGTTCACTCAATTTATGATGGGCATTTTACCGAAGTTTCAGCACGATATATTAATGGCACAACCAGAGACACTTAAAAAAGCGTTAGAAATCGCGAAACGTATTGAAATAGTTCATAATGTATTAGAAAATAATAGAGAGAATGTAAATAAAGTAGATAGTAAAGAAACAAAACTAATTGAGGCAGTAGAAAAATTAATTCAGCTAGTACAGGTAGATAAGTCCATGAAAAATAATAATTTTGAGTCAGTTACAAACC
Organism: Poecilus cupreus; assembly: GCA_963942605.1. Classification (NCBI taxonomy): domain Eukaryota; kingdom Metazoa; phylum Arthropoda; class Insecta; order Coleoptera; family Carabidae; genus Poecilus; species Poecilus cupreus. Next base: position 44,270 of record CAWWDY010001464.1, on the reverse strand, counting down.
CAGAGGGAGGCACGTATTCTAACACAGGTAGTTTAAATAGCAGAAAAGAAAAAGTGAAACGTAGTTTTGAGGACGGTAATAAAGAGCAAATAGGTTATTTTAAAGAGTCGGCAAGTAGTAATAAATTCAGGTATAGGAATAAAATGTGCTTTAATTGTCATGAAGTAGGACATATCGCGAGATTTTGTAATGAAATTATGAGTTCAGAAAATCCAAAGGATGAGATTTCGATTGATAGAATTCACGAGGAAAGAATAGATTTCTGTAAAGTTGAGTATAATTGCGATCGTTGGAAGAATAGATTCAGAAATATAATGTGTTTTAAATGTTATAAAATGGGGCATATAGCTCGAATGTGCGAAGATAGAGTTAGTAACGCAAATGAAGAAAGTATTAGTTATTCAGATCGAGATAATGATATAAATCAAAATAGAGCAAAGAATAATAGAAAATATATGAATTTAATGTGTTTTGAATGTCAACGTTATGGACATATTGCGCGATTTTGTGATAATTCAGTAAATAAGTTTGGTAGTGATCGAGAGAAAATTGAAAATTTTAACGAAGTAGAGAATGAATGCAATCGAGAGACCCTAAAGCAGTGTGCTAGAGAGAGCGATGCGAATTATTTGAGAGCTGTCGTTGACCGGAATAAAAAACCGCGTCATGATGTTGCTGGCGTTGAACGCGCAGAGCTCACCACAGGGGTTGAGTTTCCTTCAACGGTCAGTGGAGGTTGTAAAACCAAGGACGAGTTGCGAGTTGTCCGTAGAGATGAAAACCAGTGTGAGATTTCGAGTGTGAAATCGGCTGTTCCTTACCAGGCACTTGCAGTGCATAAGGGTTCGGAAAACACTGACAATACGGTAGGTATGTGTCATGAGAATGTGAGTTACAAAGATTTTTGTGTTGAGACAGATAGAGCTGTTAACTATTGCAACGAAGTCGAAGGCCAAAATTGGAAGCAAGTCAAGTACAAGAAAAGAAGCGGGAAACAGAACCATAAGATGTTCGAGCAAACCAGGGTTGAAGACAAAGCTAGCAGGTATACACCACCCATGAGAAAAGGAAGTCCAGTCCGAAGGTCACCAGATGTCCTCGACTCTATTGTAGCAGACTTCAGGAAAGCAGAGGCATACAACAGACAAGGAATGCGCCAAATGGGGTCAGTTTAGGCGCGAAAGAAATCCTCCGAGTTGTAATGACAGGCAATACAATTATAGTAGGTAGGAAATTCTGAAATATTTTGGTAACAGAAACCGTAGTTTGAAAAGAGCAATGATGCATGGTAATTCATTGGTATCAAGGATTATATAAGTAAGTTAAATTGTTAAAAGATTTGTTCAAGTAAGGGGATAGGCAAAAAGAGTTAGAGTATCATTTGTTTGAATGAGTTATGGAAAACAGATTCAAGAGTAAGGAATTGAAATTTAAAACAGATTCAAGAGTAAGGAATGGAAAGTTACTTAGATAGATTTCTGGTAGATAATTAAATGTGTAAATTAGTGAGTAGTATGATATGTTGGGACATATTTCTGCCGAATGAAATTTTGTAGTAAACATGGACCACTCCTTCGACAATGGCCAGTTTGTGGATACCCAGAGTTAACGGACGTGCTGATGTGCAACGTATCGAGGCGTCACCGAGATGCAAGGAACCATGGGGCCAGACTATGTCGAATCGAGGAGTTGGACCGATAGAGGAAGATTCCAATAAGATTGGATATTGGTTGATTATTCGAGTTAGAGGCATTTCAGTTTTCAGTAGTGATTTTATTTTATATTCATGATGTATTGAAAAGCAATTAGCTTATATTTGATTGGATTAAATTATATTTCCTTTAGAAATATAATTTATTTTAAGGGGAAAGGGATGTAATAAACGGTATTTGCGTTTATTACGATTAAAGATTGCAAACGATGTTAAGAGATTTCAAACTAAGTAAATGGTTCATTGTTAGTTGTTCGTGGAAAATTCCACTCCTTAGTATTTCAGTTCAGTTCCCGCTTAATCAGCGGAAGTCAATATGTTGTAGAAAATATTTAACCAGAGTCTTATGAGAGAGTAGTGCCCAGTTAGAGTTATTTTGAGTGCCACTGTCCCATCCCTAAAGTAATAAATTGCGAACCTTGGGCAGTGAGCAGACACTTGCATTTTGGCTTTTCTTGTGAAATGTTGAAAGAATTACTACACAGTTTAAGGGCTCCTCTCTCGATTGTATTACATAGTTTTTGTGAAGTTTATTTTGTGAGTTCATGTAAGTAGATTTGAGTTTTATGTATGAGTATTGTTAATAGCGAATGTTGAGTTTCGATCTTTGAAAGTTATTGTAAAAGTTAGTGAGTAAGTGATACTTTGGATTATATAGCGTCGAATTATTCAGCTCGTAAAAGTATTTGATTTATATAATTTCTTTGCTTATTCGTTATTAAATATTATATAATTTTGTTATTGTTGAATACGTGTTTAATTCCCGCCTGCGCGCATATTTCCCGCCATTTGATCAGAAGACTTTTTCTAAATACTCTTCGGAATCGAGTTTAAATATTTCGTGGTGGCCAGCGACTACGCTACCCTTGGTTATTCATTTAATCAAGTAAAACCCTTTCGTATGTCAGTTACCTCTTGGTACCAAGTGCGAGGTACCTGTTACACTTGCATCTTTTTCATATTTATTTTTTTTATCAGTTTGTAATCCAAATATTAGAAAACGCGGTTTTTCAAGAGCATTTGAAGTTTTAATAGGCCACACAATTTTTCTTGACTGAGGTATAGATGGGTATTCATATAAATCCCAACTTCTAAACGCAATTGGTAAATTAATATTATTTTCCAACACTTTTAACAATTTTAATCGTTGCTTATCATCAACAAAAATATGTGGAACACACCATTTGATTTTATTTAAAGATAATTTTAATTCAGCAGAAGACGTGTAAACATTTAAATCATTACGAGCACGTATTAAAATAAGTTCTTGTTTAATATTTATAATAATTTTATTATGGTCTTCAGCAAATCCGAGTAAAGTTCGTAGAGGAATGCAAACGTTAAAATTTCCATGTGAATCTATTTTATTAGACTTTAGTCCCCAACCAGCATTTTCCAGCGCTTGATATTCTGCACTATTTAACAAAACATATCCTTTCATAGTACTACATATTCCAACTAATTTATTTTTTTCAATATCGATACCATTTAGAGCATATCTTATTTCTTCAAATAAACTTGCAAAACCATTGTTTGTTATTTTTGTATCTGCTGGAGGGTCGGTACCATCAGGTTTTTTGAGTTGTCCCTCAATATACAAGTAACTTTCACTGGGATTTGTATATATATCTTGTTGTTGAATTTGTATACGAATTTCGTCACTATTATTAATAGTTGTAGCAATATATGGTTGATATGTATGTAATTCTTTTCGTGAAATAGAATTATCGTACTCAATGGCTGAATTAATTTGCAGAATATTGCTCATTTTTAATTTTGAACCCCTGCTGTATTAAAAAGTTTATATTTTCACGTGTTAACCTCTTTGAAGTTTGACGACGAATGCGTTTATTATGTGTATTTAAAACTCTTTTATATACAATTCCCATATTATATTTTTTTCAAATGTAATTTTACTGTAATTAGCTCTCCTCGAAAATTAACTAAATCACCGTCTTGATCTATAAGACTTAGCGTAATGTTGTTTATTGTTCGAGTGTTGACTGGTAAATAAATAACATTTGTTGGTACTTCGGATATTTTAAAGCCAGGAGCGCACGACGGATGAAAACTGTATACAGTATGCATAATTTCATTGTTCTTATATGCACCATTCACAATATTACATTCAATTAATATAGAATTTACTTTTGTTATATTTACCGGCAAGTCCGATTCGTGTAGTTCAATAGGTTTTAAGATTTTTTTTGAAAAACCTAATAATGGTCCAATGCAATCATTAGGTGTAAAATCTATTTCTAGAGTACTTTTTATTTCACATTTTAATGTATTATTATTAGGGCGTAAAGTGAAAAAGTTTTGTTTTTGTCCACGTGATTCTCTTTTAATTTCGTTACTTATTGAAACAAATTCTGCATTTGGATCACCCACTTTTACACGTATATAATTATTTATATCATCAATTTCATAAGACCCAATGGGGATTTCAAATTTTTTATTTTTATTATAATAAAATTTGTTATTATGAACGTCAATGTTTGGTATCGAGTGATACGTTTCAAAATCTACTAGACCAATACAATAATCATCATCCAACTCAATTGGCGGAAAAAAATCTGTACTTATCTCAGACGTATTACCAGTAAGTGTTATAGTCAAAGACATATTTGTAAATGATAATATTTTTATTTATTTTATAGTATTTATAAGAAAGTTTATACATAAATGACCACAATTATATGTGTTATATTTTTGATATTGTTTATAATTATATTGGAGATTTACATTGGGACCAAAATATTTTACAAGTTCTTGTGGCGGCGGTAAGTTTCCAAAACTATCAAAATATATTACTTCTCGATCTCGTTTTACAAACGCTACCCAATGGCTTCCCGGTCCATCTCTGTCATCTAAGTTTATTATTGCACATTCATTTATTTTTGGTTTTTTTGGTAGGGCGTTACGCATGTAGACTCCTCGAAAGTATGGAATATTTTTTGCAAATTTTTTTAACTCTAAATCGTTTAACGCCCTTTTTGGCAGTTTTTTGATGTTAAAAAAAGCCCCAATCCTTTCTTATATGGTCGCAGATATAGTCCACTACCCTGTTTTCGTAATGCAATGGCTTCCATTTGTCGATTATGTCTTTCAGCTTCGACTAATTTTTTTTTCGCAGCTGATGCACTATTTACCGCTTTAGCAATACCAGCCGCACCTCCGGCAAGAGCTCCAGTTGCAGATAGACCGGCAAATAGTGGTATTAAAAATGGCAAAATACCACCTGTCTTTGGAACTGGTATTATACGGGATGTTAGTTTAGGTTTTTTATATTTCATAGACATTTTTGCTGCTTTCAGAGCAATTTTAATAGCTTTTTTAGGATCTTTAACTTTAGATTTTTTTAATGCTATACGCGCATCTTTAATGGCTCCATTAAACGACCCCATACCAAATTTTCGTTTTGCTTTCATTGCGTTACTTACAGCCCAAGCCGCTGCTTTTTCCCCGAACGATGCGTCTTTTGCACGAACTCGTCGCCAAGCTTTTTCTTGTAATATGTAGTCTGCTTGATGTCTATCTTTTAAATTGTTATGTTTGGAATACGATATATCATGTTCTTTACAAGCCTCGTCCAGCGGATTGATACCTGTGTCTCCTCTTGCCAATCTTTCACTAAGTTTTGTTCCAGGTCCACAATACTGATATCCGGGGATGTGTAGTTCAACCGGGAGAGAATTTATTGTTTTATTTAGCAATCCCTGCCCGTATAACAACATGTATGCGACTAATAAATATATAAATACGCAGTCATTATTTATATCTTTTCAGTAATTAAAATGAAGTTTATTAAACAAAAACAAAAGTTAGACGTTAAAAATTTTGATATTAAACAAAATAATAAATTAGTTAGACACAGCCTCCTTTTACCAAATACTATTCGTTGTATTGTATGCGGCCCATCAAACTGTGGAAAAACAAACGTTATTTTAGGTTTACTAATGCATGAAAATGGGTTAAAATATGCAAATGTATATGTTTATTCCAAATCTCTGCATCAGCCTAAATATAAATTTTTAGAAAATTGTTTGCAACGTGTAAAAGGTATGGGTTATTTTCCGTACAATGAAAATATTGATATAGTTAAACCAAAAGATGCAAAACTAAATTCAGTGTTTATATTTGACGATGTAGCGTGCGATAAACAAGACTGTATGCGAGATTATTTTAGTATGGGTCGTCATAATAAAATTGACTCATTCTATTTATCTCAATCATATGCAAAAATTCCAAAGCATTTAATTCGAGACAATGCAAATTTAATAATTTTATTTAAACAAGATGAAATGAATTTGAAACATATATATAACGATCACGTTAATACAGACATGTCATTTGAAAAGTTTAAAAAATTGTGTGCACATTGTTGGAAAGATAAGTACGGATTTGTTGTAATTGACAAAGATAGTCACGAGGGGCGTTACCGTTGTGGCTTTGATAATTTTTGTAAATGGATGGAATAAGAATTTTATGTGATATAATTATACCTTTAATAACAATTATTATTGTAATTGTCATTGTATTTATAAGCTTGAAAGAGTAAATAAATATTTATTTTGAGACTGAGCGTCTATTAGTTAACATAATGACTAAGGGGGAAAAAACGTTAAAAGATATTATAGAAGTTAGCAATACAATACGTAAAAAATTTAATGCTTTAAAACATGGTAAAATAGCAACTGAAGAATTGTTGCAAGAAACATTTAAACCCGTAACAGAACCTTTAAAAGAGATTGTCAAACAAATAAAACCAAGTGACGCAGTGATATTAAAAAAGCAAAAAAAAGATAGTGACACATTAAATTCTCCTAGAGCAAAACTATTAGGAAAACGAAAAAATGAATTCCCTGTAAAGTACTATAGAAAACCGAATGTAAATTTAGATAAAACAAAAACAGAAGAATCTCTCTTAGAAGATGAATATTTAAATAAAACAAAACCTGAAGTATCTTTCTTGGAAGATGAGGAGGTTTTTGAATCAGAGCCTGAAGAAACTGAACTTACAATTGAAGATCCTGAAAATGAATTAGAACAATTAGAACAACAATTTGGTGATATAGCTGGTTCATATTTATTTCACTTTGCAACTGCCAAAGATTCTGATACCGTGTATGGAGTTCGATATCAACATGATCGTTTCATGATTGGTAATTCACCAATTGAAATAGAACACAATGACATTAAAGTCGGTGATAAATGGTATAAAGGAACGTACGGTTTGTATGAATTACTTTTTAAAAAAAGACCACTTTCTTACGAAAAAGAAGATGAAAACAATTACTTAGATATTGCATTAAAAACAAATGTTCATCGTAGAAATTATGATTCCAATGGTGCAATAAAAGGTTCGCAAAATTATAAATATTTACACATAATAAAACCATACATAACAACTGGAGGTGCACCATATACAAGTAAATCTCAATCAGTAGGTTTTGGTTTAATGAATTACACAAATTTTAAACGTGAGTTTGTTTATTGGGATAACCCAAACGAATTAGTGGATAGATTACGTTTACTATTAGCTTCGAAATCAGCTGGTCATACGGGTCATAATAATGAAATTATGTCTATTGTGGAAGAATTACGAGAGGCAAATATAATAGTTTAATACATAGTTACTTTCATCTAGTTGTAAAATGTCGATTGACAAATTTGGTCGAATAATAAAACGTTCGCGCTCATCTAAAAATTTAAATTTAAATGCATACGGACAATATGACTTGGAAAATCATCGTTTAATAAATTTATCACAACCTATACTTAACGATGAAGCTGCTACAAAAAAATATATTGATGACAGAATTTTTGGGTTGGAAAAAGAAATAGGCGAAACAACTCTATCATTAAAAAATAAAATTTATGACGCTAAAGGAAAAGAAATACGAAATTTACATAAACCTACTGAAGATAATAGTGTTGTTGTTAAATACTATGTTGATTATTACATTCAAAAATTATTACGTAGAATTAAAAATATAGAAAAAATTAATAATATAAAACCAAACGAGAACGATTTATTCTTAATTGAGAAAAAAAATGAGCAAGCACCAAGTAGTTCAGGAGCTCCACAAACCGGCAAGACGCAATTACCCAAGACGTAAAGTGATAACAAAAGGAATTGATGATTTATGGCAAATTGATTTAGTTGAAATGATTCCATACGCTTCAATAAACAAAGGATTTAAATATTTATTAACCGTTATTGATGTTTTCTCCAAGTTTGCTTTTGCCGAGCCTGTAAAAAGTAAATCAGCTCATGACATTACTGAAGCTATGATAAAAATTTTTAAACAGGGACGTATTCCAGTTAATTTACAATCAGATCAAGGAAAAGAATTTTACAATATACAATTTTATAATTTAATGAAAAAATATAATATAAATCATTATTCTACTTATAGTAATTTAAAAGCAAGTGTAGTTGAACGGTTTAATCGCACACTAAAATCTATAATGTTTAAAGAATTTAGTTTACGTGGCTCATACAAATGGATTGATATTTTACAAAAATTAGTTACAAATTATAACAATACACAACATAAAACAATTAAAATGAAACCAATTGATGTGACGTTTGAAAACGAAGCAAAATTATTAAGTACAGTATATAGTAACATAAAAATTGCTGGACCTGCAAAATTTAAAGTTGGTGATCATGTACGTATTAGTAAAATAAAAGGTGAATTTGCAAAGGGTTATACACCAAACTGGGGTACTGAAATTTTTACAATTACTAAAGTGCAATTTACAAACCCAGTCACTTACCTGCTTGAAGATTTTCAAAACAACCCCATTAAGGGTGGCTTTTATGAACATGAACTTCAAAAAACTAAGTACCCTGATGTGTATCTTGTAGAGAAAGTTATAAAAGCAAAAGGACCTAAAGTTTATGTGAAATGGCTTGGATTTGATTCACAACATAATTCATGGATAAATAAGTCTCATATTGTTTAAATAAATATTTCATTAGTTGAAAACTTTAGTTGCTCTTTAATTGTCAAGCTGAAAACATCATGAAACGTCAAATCGTATTCGAAGAAGCAGAACCTGCTGCAAAAATTGTAAAAAGTGATATTACATCAATTTGTTACGAATTAATTATAAAAACAGAAAATGAAGAGTATCATAAAGCCTTTTACGGTGATTTTGTAGTTATTATGATAAAAAGTAATGACTTTAGAAACGGTTATATTAATGCAACAAAACTCTGTCAAAATGGGGGGAAACACTTCTACAATTGGATGGCAAATAAACGTTCTCAAGAATTATTATTTGAGGTAAATAAAGAATTGCGGGTTGCATACGCATCGCTTGGAATTCCAGGCGATGGAAATTATGCAATTTATACAACTACTGGCGGTGAAGATACAGTTATTAGAGGAACATACATTCATCCAGACATCATTGTTCACGTAGCATCTTGGGTTTCCATACACTTTGCTTTAAAAGTATCAAAAATAATTAATGAATACTACGTTAATCATTTTCTTGTCGAGTATAAAAACAATGAAAATAAATTAAAAGCATATATTACTGAAATGCAACCAAAAGTTATACATGAGCCCATCTCAGAGAATAAATACTCAACACTTTGTGTTTTCAAGATAAGTGATACCGAATATTATGTAACAACTGTATGTCTTCGAGATTTATTCAAAAAACATTTAAAACTTCAACAAAAATATCCTGAAATTCAGTTAGTAAAAGAATTGTATGACGTACCAAACGCCAAACATTTACTTGACAATATTAAATTACAATTAAAAGATTTTGCTAATTGTAAGAGAAATATTATTGTATTAAAAAATATATCTGAATGTGATTTTTTAAATGTTATTAAAAAATAAAATTGTAATAAATGGTATAAAATAAAACATGTAATTTGAAATTGGGTTTTTATTTAACTACTCCTAATATTTACAATATCAAAAATACAAATATAATAAAACATAATCAGTTTTATTTAACTGTAAAAGTATTTACATTAATAACATTAAAAATAAATATTAAACAATCTCATGAAATCAATAAATGACCCCAAGCTAAAGTGCTAGTACCATCAGAACAAATAAACCGTTTATCATCATTAGAACTTAGTGATATTTTATTTTGCTCGATGGTGTACACTGTATGCTTGTAACTTCTAAAAATTTGCTGCTTTTGATATATGAGGTCATTAGTTAACATACATTTTTTATAGTCAGGACCAGTCAAAATTTTATCCACCACGCATTTCTTAACACCCTTTGCTTTCTTTTTCCAATTGTTTTGATCCTCTTCTGTGCAATAGGCATACATTTTTGGACGTAAGGCTATAAATTGTTGCATTAATTTACCGCCCAATTCGTCTTTCATTAGTCCTAATACAGCTTTATTTTTCTGAGGTATGTTGTAAACATTGTCCGAGCAGAAATTACTAGTATCAAATTTTTCAATATTGTTTAACATATCTTTATAAATATCATCTGTTTCTATTAATAATACAAAACTATCGGTATCACAATAGCATAAAGCAACTCGTTCACCATACTTTGGTTTTAAGTACTCATAAAAAAAATTGTACATGAGTAATTTTGATAAGTCTAATACTGCAAAACCCACATATATTGGTTTATTGTATATAACTTTAAGTTTTTCAAATTGAATTGCACACAAGTTTTCATTAAATATCGAGACGCTTTTCACATTTGGTTTTGCGAGAAGCGATTCAGCACCGGGTTTACGTCCAATATTCTCCCAATGATTAACAAGTTTTATGTCAACACGCTTATCTATGCTCTCCATTGTTTTACCAAAGATGGCATTGTTTAAAAGTTTAAAAAAATCCTTTTCGAAATCATTCTTCGCAGATTGTCGCAATATTGTGTTAAAATCCACATATTGTTTTAACCAATCAGACTGTTTAAACTGAATTATTCTATGTATTTTTTTAATTTTAAGATTATGTTTCAACGCCTGCTTTAAATTACGGTAATGAATAACATATTTACTCTTATCATATAAATTTGGAATAAGTTTTGGATTTTTAAATTTTGAATTTGGTGGTATTATACTCTCAGCCAAAAATGGTAAATCGTTGTGTGAAGAATGAAGCAATTTAGGATATTCAATATCAGCTTCAATAAAATAGCCAACTGAGGAATTATCATCAATTATAGTTACGTCAAAGTTTAAAATTTCATCTTCGTTTAACCATCGAAATCCACCGTAAGGTATACATTGGGATAATGCCCACCCGTACAGATTATTCGCATCCCAATATGTTAAATATGTGCTCGGATTATTTGAATTATATTCCCGCATGTATTTATTGTTTGCTTTCACATATCGCAAAGAGGCTTGACAAATACCCCCACGTATACCTTTTTGAATGAAATGATGCATGTCTATATCAGTAATTAATTCTAATTCTATACAAGTCATTTTTAACATAGCATCCCAACTTAACCCTGGCGCTGTATAGTAGTGGGCAGGGTCGAGTTTATAAGTTTTCATACACACATTACGGAATTGTTCGAAAATATCTGTGAGCAATAATACATCTGTTTTGCAATACAAATCAGAATAATCTCTCAAAGTTTTACACTTAAACACGTTCCATACAGTCTTTGCATGGTTATATTCATTTTCTGTTATGTTATAATTATTCATTAAATCATCAAAAAAATTTTTATGTGGAAGTACAGCCTCATTTAGTTTCTCGAATGAGTCCATATATTTATATGGGAAAACCCCCTTTCTACGCAGTAATTTAAAGTGTTCATCTTCGGAAAAATATTTTCGCACTTCAACACATTGCTCATCCGTTAAATTATTCGCTAGCTTCTCCAACGAACTCGCCATAAACCGAAGCGAGTCCACAAATCTTAATTTCATATAAATTTTATTTTTCACCCCCATTTTATTGTCATACTCATCCACATATAAATGTTTTGTAAAAGAAATGTATTTTTCCTTGTTTTGCGGAATAATATCAATTTTTTCCTCATCACAGCCAAATTCTTTGATAAACATGTGAGCGTCATAGTTTGATAAATTATGAAAAAAAATTGGAATCATTTTTGGTATTTTATAATTCAGGTTACATTTAGAGTGAGCTACACCTCTAAATTTCCCAGTAAGATGATCATGATCTGCTACTCGATCTTCAGCTTTCAACACTTTATTACATATATGACATTCTGTAGCCGTATCAAATAAATATTGTTCGCTAGCAGTTAATTTTGTCATAGGTAGTACAACACTTAAATGCTTATTATATATTTGTCTCACATCGCTATACAGCTTATTACAAAATACTTTTGCACATTCTTCCCCGGTGTATGTTACAAATTTTGACAGTGAATCATCAAATGAACACTTAATGTTGTATGCAAAACTATATGGAACGTGTTCGTGTGTTTTATTTGTATAGCTATTATTCGGATCTGGAGAGCATGTATCAATGGGTTTTAACAGTGACTCGAAATCTGCGTATACAACAAATGGTACACGCATTTGTCGCTCATAATTTTGAAATTTTAAAATATTGCCGGGAATCATATCTCCATTTTTATCTAATTTCATTTCCTCCGTGGGCATTATAGTATAAACTTTACTACAATCATTCGCCCGATGTTGTTCAAAGCCAGCTTGTGAACTAAAAAATGTTAAACATCCATCACATAAATATTTTTTGCTATGATGTGACGATATTTGACTCCTCACAAGTCGTGAGAAATCCCTTATCCACACATAGTGGCCTTTAACACCATCTTCTAAATATAATAAATTTATATGTTTTTCTCGAGTTTGATTCGTGTGGTAAATCGGACCCACTACGTCATAATTTTTCGTCTTGTAATTATGTTCTAAACCATACACGTTAATTGAAACATTATTCATGAATTCGAATTTTGGAATGTTTTTAATTTTCATGGGGAATTCTAGTCCAGCATATTTTAAAACCTTTTCATAATGTGGGTATGAGCTAACTCGAACTGAATTATTAATCACTGGATAGAGTGCAGAAGTTACAGCCCAAAGAAAGCAATATTCGTCGTTGTTTTCAACATTAATACACGCTTTTTTATTTCGAATTTGCTTTGGTAATTCTATAAATGATGAACCTCGAATTGGCTTATATTTATTAATATTAAATTCTAGGTGAGATATTCCCCGTAATGTCCACCCAGAATCCCGTTCCTGAAATTCTTCACATTTTGTTTTTATAGTGGAGCACATATTATCATAAGCGTCAGAAAATTGATTCATACTAGGTGATACCTCTTGAAATTTAGAGTTAAAAGATTTTAATTCACCTGCTGGATTTTTTTCATTAATATAAAAACCAAATAATTCTAAATTAAATTTAATACCAGACTTATATGATTCTATGATTGTTTTAATCAATTCATTTATAATATGTTTATTGTCTTGTAAAAATTTGATAATATTAATTCCTGACCCGTTGATGCGGTAACTTACAATTCGCTGTTTAAAACTGCTACAAATTTCCACTACATCTTTTTTGTATGGTTTAATAGTCTGTTGGAGATGCTTCTGCGATCTCAAGTGTCCAGTATACTTGCATTTTGTTGTAAACCCCTCATCGCATAGTGCACAATACAGGTTGGATTTCTGCTGTTGCTGTTGGGACTCTGCTAGCTTAATCTTTTTTATGGGTGGTGGCGCCAGATTTTCCTTGTTTTCAGCATCTAAATATAAATTATAATTAATAAACTATTTTTTCCTCACAATTGTTAACTTACCGTTTTCGTTATGCTGTCTTAGCATGTGTCGTTTACGCGCATCATTACGTGTAAACGACATTGTACATAGTCCACAATTAAAGTTTGCCGTTCCGTCCCCATAGCATACTTTCATATGTCGGAACAGATTACTTCTACTTGCAAAAGTTTTTTTGCACTTCACACATTCAATCATTATTGTAGATTGTATAACACTTTATAGTTAACTGCCGGTGGCTCACTTATGACTGATAGCAATTAAACAGTAATGCTCTATTTATTATATTTTATTCAACGGATGTGATAAGACATGTGAGTGAGTGAGATAAGCCATATACATTGGTCTAGAAAAATTATGCTCTGGTTTTTTTCCAAATATTTTTTACACTTTTTCCTTATAAAATACGGCATTTCTGATGTACGACATGTGATAAGACATGTGAGTGAGTGAGATAAGCCATATACATTGTTCTAGAAACAATTATGCTCTGGTTTTTTCCAAATATTTTTTACATGTAATACGTCATTTCCGACACATCTTCAAGACGTTTGCGATTAAAACGCCCTTATTCTTAATTTTTCTTAATCATCATAATCTGTCTACTACCTGGTATTACCTTTATTACCTGTTATTAATATTACCTGTTGTCACCTTTATTATATATTACCTTTACTACCTGTTATTAATATTACCTGTTATCACCTTTACTACGTATCACCTGTACTACGTATTACCTTACTATTTTACTACGTATTACCTGTTATCGGCTACGTATCACCTGTACTACGTATTACCTTAATACGATATAGTATTAGACAAAGACAACCACAAATTTATGAATGAACTATCGCGTTCTCTCTCGCACTCATTGCTCTTATGGAGAATCCACCGGGTGGCTGATCTAGAATGCCCCATCTTTCCCTACTGCTAATGTTGGTGAAAGCAAGATAAAAATGCTGTTTTAAGCATGCAAAAGCATACAAAACACCGTTTTCAAGTATTTAAACTGTCATATTCATGTATATGTTGTGTGTAATGGCTTATGTTTGCAAAATCAATATAAAAAAGCTGTTTTCAGCTAGCAAAAACATACAAAATGCTGTTTTCAAGTATTCAAACTGTCATATTCATGTTTCTGTAGTGTATAATAGCTAATGTTGGTGAAAGCTATATAAAAATGCTGTTTTAAGCATGCAAAAGCATACAAAACACCGTTTTCAAGTATTTAAACTGTCATATTCATGTATATGTCGTGTGTAATGGCTTATGTTTGTAAAATCAAGATAAAATAGCCGTTTTCAGCTTGCAAAAACTTACAAAATGCTGTTTTCAAGTATTTAAACTGTCATATTCATGTTTCTGTCGTGTATAGTAGCTAATGTTGGTGAAAGCAAGATAAAAAAGCTGTTTTAAGCATGCAAAAGCATTCAAAACACCGTTTTCAAGTATTTAAACGGTCATATTCATGTATATGTCGTGTGTAATGGCTTATGTTTGCAAAATCAAGATGAAATAGCTGTTTTCAGCTTGCAAAAACATACAAAATGCTGTTTTAAAGTATTTAAACTGTCATATTTATGTTTCTGTCGTGTATAATAGCTAGTGTTGGTGAAAGCAAGATAAAAATGTTGTTTTAAGCATGCAAAAGCATACAAAACACCGTTTTCAAGTTTTTAAACTGTCATATTCATGTTTCTGTCGTGTATAATAGCTAATGTTGGTGAAAGCAAGATAAAAATGCTGTTTTAAGCATGCAAAAGCATACGAAACACCGTTTTAAAGTATTTAAACTGTCATATTCATGTATATGTCGTGTGTAATGGCTTATGTTTGCAAAATCAAGATAAATAGCTGTTTTCAGCTTGCAAAAACATACAAAATGCGGTTTTCAAGTATTTAAACTGTCATATTCATCTTTCTGTCGTGTATAATAGCTAATGTTGGTGAAAGCAAGATAAAAATGTTTTTTTAAGCATGCAAAAGCATACGAAACACCGTTTTCAAGTATTTAAACTGTCATATTCATGTATATGTCGTGTGTAATGGCTTATGTTTGCAAAATCAAGATAAATAGCTGTTTTCTGCTTGCAAAAACATACAAAATGCTGTTTTCAAGTATTTAAATTGTCATATTCATGTATATGTCGTGTGTAATGGCTTATGTTTGCAAAATCAAGATAAATAGCTGTTTTCTGCTTGCAAAAACATACAAAATGCTGTTTTTAAGTATTTAAATTGTCATATTCATGTTTCTGTCGTGTATAGTAGCTAATGTTGGTGAAAGCAAGATAAAAATGCTGTTTTAAGCATCCAAAGCATACAAAACACCGTTTTCAAGTATTTAAACTCTTATATTCATGTATATGTCGTGTGTAATGGCTTATGTTTGTAAAATCAAGATAAAATAGCGGTTTTCAGTTTGCTAAAACACACAAAATGCTGTTTTTAAGTATTTAAACTGTCATTTTCATCTTTCTGTCGTGTATAATAGCTAATGTTGGTGAAATAAGATAAAAATGCTGGTTAAAGCATGCAAAAGCATACAAAACACCGTTTTCAAGTATTTAAAGTGTCATATTCATGTTTCAGTTGTGTATAATAGCTAATGTTGGTGAAAGCAAGATAAAAATGCTGTTTTAAGCATGCAAAAGCATACAAAACACCGTTTTCAAGTATTTATACTGTCATATTCATGTTTGTGTCGTGTATAATAGCTAATGTTGGTGAAAGCAAGATAAAAATGCTGTTTTAAGCATCCAAAGCATACAAAACACCGTTTTCAAGTATTTAAACTCTCATATTCATGTATATGTCGTGTGTAATGGCTTATGTTTGTAAAATCAAGATAAAATAGCGGTTTTCAGTTTGCTAAAACACACAAAATGCTGTTTTCAAATATTTAAACTGTCATTTTCATCTTTCTGTCGTGTATAATAGCTAATGTTGGTGAAATAAGATAAAAATGCTGGTTAAAGCATGCAAAAGCATACAAAACACCGTTTTCAAGTATTTAAACTGTCATATTCATGTATATGTCGTGTGTAATGGCTTATGTTTGCAAAATCAAGATAAAATAGCTGTTTTCTGCTTGCAAAAACATACAAAATGCTGTTTTCAAGTATTTAAATTGTCATATTCATGTTTTTGTCGTGTATAATAGCTAATGTTGGTGAAAGCAAGATAAAAATGCTGTTTTAAGCATGCAAAAGCATACAAAACACCGTTTTCAAGTTTATAAACTGTCATATTCATGTATATGTCGTGTGTTATGGCTTATGTTTGCAAAATCAAGATAAAATAGCTGTTTTCAGCTTGCAAAAACATACAAAATGCTGTTTTCAAGTATTTAAACTGTCATATTCATCTTTCTGTCGTGTATAATAGCTAATGTTGGTGAAAGCAAGATAAAAATGCTATTTTAAGCATGCAAAAGCATACAAAACACCGTTTTCAAGTATTTATACTGTCATATTCATGTTTCTGTCGTGTATAATAGCTAATGTTGGTGAAAGCAAGATAAAAATGCTGTTTTAAGCATGCAAAAGCATACAAAACACCGTTTTCAAGTATTTAAACTGTCATATTCATGTTTCTGTCGTGTATAATAGCTAATGTTGGTGAAAGCAAGATAAAATTCTGTTTTAAGCATGCAAAAGCATACGAAACACCGTTTTCAAGTATTTAAACTGTCATATTCATGTATATGTCGTGTGTAATGGCTTATGTTTGCAAAATCGAGATAAATAGCTGTTTTCTGCTTGCAAAAACATACAAAATGCTGTTTTCAAGTATTTAAATTGTCATATTCATGTATATGTCGTGTGTAATGGCTTATGTTTGCAAAATCAAGATAAATAGCAGTTTTCTGCTTGCAAAAACATACAAAATGCTGTTTTCAAGTATTTAAATTGTCATATTCATGTTTCTGTCGTGTATAATAGCTAATGTTGGTGAAAGCAAGATAAAAATGCTGTTTTAAGCATGCAAAAGCATACAAAACACCGTTTTCAAGTATATAAACTGTCATATTCATGTATATGTCGTGTGTAATGGCTTATGTTTACAAAATCAAGATAAAATAGCTGTTTTCAGCTTGCAAAAACATACAAAATGCTGTTTTCAAGTATATAAACTGTCATATTCATGTTTCTGTCGTGTATAATAGCTAATGTTGGTGAAATAAGATAAAAATGCTGGATAAAGCATGCAAAAGCATACAAAACACCGTTTTGTAGTATGTAAAGTGTCATATTCATGTTTCTGTTGTGTATAATAACTAATGTTGGTGAAAGCAAGATAAAAATGCTGTTTTAAGCATGCAAAAGCATACAAAACACCGTTTTCAAGTATTTATACTGTCATATTCATGTTTCTGTCGTGTATATTAGCTAATGTTGGTGAAAGCAAGATAAAAATGCTGTTTTAAGCATCCAAAGCATACAAAACACCGTTTTCAAGTATTTAAACTCTCATATTCATGTATATGTCGTGTGTAATGGCTTATGTTTGTAAAATCAAGATAAAATAGCGGTTTTCAGTTTGCTAAAACACACAAAATGCTGTTTTCAAGTATTTAAACTGTCATTTTCATCTTTCTGTCGTGTATAATAGCTAATGTTGGTGAAATAAGATAAAAATGCTGGTTAAAGCATGCAAAAGCATACAAAACACCGTTTTCAAGTATTTAAAGTGTCATATTCATGTTTCTGTCGTGTATAATAGCTAATGTTGGTGAAAGCAAGATAAAAATGCTGTTTTAAGCATGCAAAAGCATACAAAACACCGTTTTCAAGTATGTATACTGTCATATTCATGTTTCTGTCGTGTATAATAGCTAATGTTGGTGAAAGCAAGATAAAAATGCTGTTTTAAGCATGCAAAAGCATACAAAACACCGTTTTCAAGTATGTATACTGTCATATTCATGTTTCTGTCGTGTATAATAGCTAATGTTGGTGAAAGCAAGATAAAAATGCTGTTTTAAGCATGCAAAAGCATACAAAACACCGTTTTCAAGTATTTATACTGTCATATTCATGTTTCTGTCGTGTATAAGAGCTAATGTTGGTGAAAGCAAGATAAAAATGCTGTTTTAAGCATGCAAAAGCATACAAAACACCGTTTTCAAGTATTTAAACTGTCATATTCAGGTATATGTCGTGTGTAATGGCTTATGTTTGCAAAATCAAGATAAAATAGTTATTTTCAGCTAGCAAAAACATACAAAATGCTGTTTTCAAGTATTCAAACTGTCATATTCATGTTTCTGTAGTGTATAATAGCTAATGTTGGTGAAAGCAATATAAAAATGCTGTTTTAAGCATGCAAAAGCATACAAAACACCGTTTTCAAGTATTTAAACTGTCATATTCATGTTTCTGTCGTGTATAATAGCTAATGTTGGTGAAAGCAAGATAAAATTCTGTTTTAAGCATGCAAAAGCATACGAAACACCGTTTTCAAGTATTTAAACTGTCATACTCATGTATATGTCGTGTGTAATGGCTTATGTTTGCAAAATCAAGATAAATAGCTGTTTTCTGCTTGCAAAAACATACAAAATGCTGTTTTCAAGTATTTAAATTGTCATATTCATGTTTCTGTCGTGTATAAGAGCTAATGTTGGTGAAAGCAAGATAAAAATGCTTTTTTAAGCATGCAAAAGCATACAAAACACCGTTTTCAAGTATATAAACTGTCATATTCATGTATATGTCGTGTGTAATGGCTTATGTTTGCAAAATCAAGATAAAATAGCTGTTTTCAGCTTTCAAAAACATACAAAATGCTGTTTTCAAGTATTTAAACTGTCATATTCATCTTTCTGTCGTGTATAATAGCTAATGTTGGTGAAAGCAAGATAAAAATGCTGTTTTAAGCATGCAAAAGCATACAAAACACCGTTTTCAAGTATTTAAACTGTCATATTCATGTATATGTTGTGTGTAATGGCTTATGTTTGCAAAATCAATATAAAAAAGCTGTTTTCAGCTAGCAAAAACATACAAAATGCTGTTTTCAAGTATTCAAACTGTCATATTCATGTTTCTGTAGTGTATAATAGCTAATGTTGGTGAAAGCTATATAAAATTGCTGTTTTAAGCATGCAAAAGCATACAAAACACCGTTTTCAAGTATTTAAACTGTCATATTCATGTATATGTCGTGTGTAATGGCTTATGTTTGTAAAATCAAGATAAAATAGCCGTTTTCAGCTTGCAAAAACTTACAAAATGCTGTTTTCAAGTATTTAAACTGTCATATTCATGTTTCTGTCGTGTATAGTAGCTAATGTTGGTGAAAGCAAGATAAAAATGCTGTTTTAAGCATGCAAAAGCATTCAAAACACCGTTTTCAAGTATTTAAACGGTCATATTCATGTATATGTCGTGTGTAATGGCTTATGTTTGCAAAATCAAGATAAAATAGCTGTTTTCAGCTTGCAAAAACATACAAAATGCTGTTTTAAAGTATTTAAACTGTCATATTTATGTTTCTGTCGTGTAT
The DNA here is from genome assembly GCA_963942605.1 of Poecilus cupreus. NCBI lineage: Eukaryota > Metazoa > Arthropoda > Insecta > Coleoptera > Carabidae > Poecilus > Poecilus cupreus. Next base: position 24,301 of record CAWWDY010001464.1, on the reverse strand, counting down.
AATAGCTAGTGTTGGTGAAAGCAAGATAAAAATGTTGTTTTAAGCATGCAAAAGCATACAAAACACCGTTTTCAAGTTTTTAAACTGTCATATTCATGTTTCTGTCGTGTATAATAGCTAATGTTGGTGAAAGCAAGATAAAAATGCTGTTTTAAGCATGCAAAAGCATACGAAACACCGTTTTAAAGTATTTAAACTGTCATATTCATGTATATGTCGTGTGTAATGGCTTATGTTTGCAAAATCAAGATAAATAGCTGTTTTCAGCTTGCAAAAACATACAAAATGCGGTTTTCAAGTATTTAAACTGTCATATTCATCTTTCTGTCGTGTATAATAGCTAATGTTGGTGAAAGCAAGATAAAAATGTTTTTTTAAGCATGCAAAAGCATACAAAACACCGTTTTCAAGTATTTATACTCTCATATTCATGTTTCTGTCGTGTATAATAGCAATTGTTGGTGAAAGCAAGATAAAAATGCTGTTTTAAGCATGCAAAAGCATACAAAACACCGTTTTCAAGTTTATAAACTGTCATATTCATGTATATGTCGTGTGTAATAGCTTATGTTTGCAAAATCAAGATAAAATAGCTGTTTTCAGCTTGCAAAAACATACAAAATGCTGTTTTCAAGTATTTAAACTGTCATATTCATCTTTCTGTCGTGTATAATAGCTAATGTTGGTGAAAGCAAGATAAAAATGCTGTTTTAAGCATGCAAAAGCATACAAAACACCGTTTTCAAGTATTTATACTGTCATATTCATGTTTCTGTCGTGTATAATAGCTAATGTTGGTGAAAGCAAGATAAAAATGCTGTTTTAAGCATGCAAAAGCATACAAAACACCGTTTTCAAGTATTTAAACTGTCATATTCAGGTATATGTCGTGTGCAATGGCTTATGTTTGCAAAATCAAGATAAAATAGTTGTTTTCAGCTAGCAAAAACATACAAAATGCTGTTCTGAAGTATTTAAACTGTCATATTCATCTTTCTGTCGTGTATAATAGCTAATGTTGGTGAAAGCAAGATAAAAATGCTGTTTTAAGCATGCAAAAGCATACAAAACACCGTTTTTAAGTATTTATACTCTCATATTCATGTTTCTGTCGTGTAAAATAGCTAATGTTGGTAAAAGCAAGATAAAAATGCTGGTTAAAGCATGCAAAAGCATACAAAACACCGTTTTCAAGTATTTAAAGTGTCATATTCATGTTTCTGTCGTGTATAATAGCTAATGTTGGAGAAAGCAAGATAAAAATGCTATTTTAAGCATGCAAAAGCATACAAAACACCGTTTTCAAGTATTTAAACTGTCATATTCATGTATATGTCGTGTGTAATGGCTTATGTTTGCAAAATCAAAATAAAATAGCTGTTTTCAGCTTGCAAAAACATACAAAATGCTGTTTCCAAGTATTTAAACTGTCATATTCATGTTTTTGTCGTGTATAATAGCTAATGTTGGAGAAAGCAAGATAAAAATGCTATTTTAAGCATGCAAAAGCATACAAAACACCGTTTTCAAGTATTTAAACTGTCATATTCATGTATATGTCGTGTGTAATGGCTTATGTTTGCAAAATCAAAATAAAATAGCTGTTTTCAGCTTGCAAAAATATACAAAATGCTGTTTCCAAGTATTTAAACTGTCATATTCATGTTTCTGTCGTGTATAATAGCTAATGTTGGTGAAAGCAAGATAAAAATGCTGTTTTAAGCATGCAAAAGCATACAAAACACCGTTTTCAAGTATATAAACTGTCATATTCATGTATATGTCGTGTGTTATGGCTTATGTTTACAAAATCAAGATAAAATAGCTGTTTTCAGCTTGCAAAAACATACAAAATGCTGTTTTCAAGTATATAAACTGTCATATTCATGTTTCTGTTGTGTATAATAGCCAATGTTGGTGAAATAAGATAAAAATGCTGGTTAAAGCATGCAAAAGCATACAAAACACCGTTTTCAAGTATTTAAAGTGCCATATTCATGTTTCTGTTGTGTATAATAGCTAATGTTGGTGAAAGCAAGATAAAAATGCTGTTTTAAGCATGCAAAAGCATAAAAAACACCGTTTTCAAGTATTTATACTGTCATATTCATGTTTCTGTCGTGTATAATAGCTAATGTTGGTGAAAGCAAGATAAAAATGCTGTTTTAAGCATCCAAAGCATACAAAACACCGTTTTCAAGTATTTAAACTCTCATATTCATGTATATGTCGTGTGTAATGGCTTATGTTTGTAAAATCAAGATAAAATAGCGGTTTTCAGTTTGCTAAAACACACAAAATGCTGTTTTCAAGTATTTAAACTGTCATTTTCATCTTTCTGTCGTCTATAATAGCTAATGTTAATGAAATAAGATAAAAATGCTGGTTAAAGCATGCAAAAGCATACAAAACACCGTTTTCAAGTATTTAAAGTGTCATATTCATGTTTCTGTCGTGTATAATAGCTAATGTTGGTGAAAGCAAGATAAAAATGTTGTTTTAAGCATGCAAAAGCATACAAAACACCGTTTTCAAGTATGTATACTGTCATATTCATGTTTCTGTCGTGTATAATAGCTAATGTTGGTGAAAGCAAGATAAAAATGCTGTTTTAAGCATGCAACAGCATACAAAACACCGTTTTCAAGTTTTTAAACTGTCACATTCATGTATATGTCGTGTGTAATGGCTTATGTTTGCAAAATCAAGATAAAATAGCTGTTTTCAGCTTGCAAAAACATACAAAATGCTGTTTTCAAGTATTTAAACTGTCATATTCATGTTTTTGTCGTGTATAATAGCTAAGGGTGGTGAAAGCAAGATAAAAATGCTGTTTTAAGCATGCAAAAGCATACAAAACACCGTTTTCAAGTATTTAAACTGTCATATTCATGTATATGTCGTGTGTAATGGCTTATGTTTGCAAAATAGAGATAAAATAGCTGTTTTCAGCTTACAAAAACATACAAAATGCTGTTTTCAAGTATTTAAACTGTCATATTCATGTTTCTGTCATGTATAATAGCTAATGTTGGTGAAAGCAAGATCAAAATGCTGTTTTAAGCATGCAAAAGCATACAAAACACCGTTTCCAAGTATTTAAACTGTCATATTCATGTTTCTGTCGTGTATAATAGCTAATGTTGGTGAAAGCAAGATAAAAATGCTGTTTTAAGCATGCAAAAGCATACGAAACACCGTTTTCAAGTATTTAAACTGTCATATTCATGTATATGTCGTGTGTAATGGCTTATGTTTGCAAATTCAAGATAAATAGCTGTTTTCAGCTTGCAAAGACATACAAAATGCTGTTTTCAAGTATTTAAACTGTCATATTTATGTTTCTGTCGTGTATAATAGCTAATGTTGGTGAAAGCAAGATAAAAATGCTGGTTAAAGCATGCAAAAGCATACAAAACACCGTTTTCAAGTATTTAAAGTGACATATTCATGTTTCTGTCGTGTATAATAGCTGATGTTGGTAAAAGCAATATAAAAATGCTGTTTTAAGCATGCAAAAGCATACAAAACACCGTTTTCAAGTATTTAAACTGTCATATTCATGTATATGTCGTTTGTAATGACTTATGTTTGCAAAATCAAGATAAAATAGCTGTTTTCTGCTTGCAAAAACATACAAAAAGCTGTTTTCAAGTATTTAAATTGTCATATTAATGTTTCTGTCGTGTATAATAGCTAATGTTGGTGAAAGCAAGATAAAAATGCTGTTTTAAGCATGCAAAAGCACACAAAACACCGTTTTCAAGTTTATAAACTGTCATATTCATGTATATGTCGTGTGTAATGGCTTATGTTTGCAAAATCAAGATAAAATAGCTGTTTTCAGCTTGCAAAAACATACAAAATGCTGTTTTCAAGTATTTGAACTGTAATATTCATCTTTCTGTCGTGTATAATAGCTAATGTTGGTGAAAGCAAGATAAAAATGCTGTTTTAAGCATGCAAAAGCATACAAAACACCGTTTTCAAGTATTTATACTGTCATATTCATGTTTCTGTCGTGTATAAGAGCTAATGTTGGTGAAAGCAAGATAAAAATGCTGTTTTAAGCATGCAAAAGCATACAAAACACCGTTTTCAAGTATTTAAACTGTCATATTCAGGTATATGTCGTGTGTAATGGCTTATGTTTGCAAAATCAAGATAAAATAGTTATTTTCAGCTAGCAAAAACATACAAAATGCTGTTTTCAAGTATTCAAACTGTCATATTCATGTTTCTGTAGTGTATAATAGCTAATGTTGGTGAAAGCAATATAAAAATGCTGTTTTAAGCATGCAAAAGCATACAAAACACCGTTTTCAAGTATTTAAACTGTCATATTCATGTTTCTGTCGTGTATAATAGCTAATGTTGGTGAAAGCAAGATAAAATTCTGTTTTAAGCATGCAAAAGCATACGAAACACCGTTTTCAAGTATTTAAACTGTCATATTCATGTATATGTCGTGTGTAATGGCTTATGTTTGCAAAATCAAGATAAATAGCTGTTTTCTGCTTGCAAAAACATACAAAATGCTGTTTTCAAGTATTTAAATTGTCATATTCATGTTTCTGTCGTCGTGTATAAGAGCTAATGTAGGTGAAAGCAAGATAAAAAGCTTTTTAAGCATGCAAAAGCATACAAAACACAACCGTTTTCAAGTATATAAACTGTCATATTCATGTATATCGTGTGTAATGGCTTATGTTTGCAAAACAGATAAAATAGCTGTTTTCAGCTTGCAAAAACATACAAAATGCTGTTTTCAAGTATTTAAACTGTCATATTCATCTTTCTGTCGTGTATAATAGCTAATGTTGGTGAAAGTAAGATAAAAATGCTGTTTTAAGCATGCAAAAGCATACAAAACACCGTTTTCAAGTATTTAAACTGTCATATTCATGTATATGTCGTGTGTACTGGCTTATGTTTGTAAAATCAAGATAAAATAGCCGTTTTCAGCTTGCAAAAACATACAAAATGCTGTTTTCAAGTATTTAAACTGTAATATCATGTTTCTGTCGTGTATAGTAAGCTAATGATTGGTGAAAGCAAGATAAAAAATGCTGTTTTAAGCATGCAAAAGCATTCAAACACCGTTTTCAAGTATTTAAACGGTCATATTCATGTATATTCGTGTGTAATGGCTTATGTTTGCAAAATCAAGATAAAATAGCTGTTTTCAGCTTGCAAAAACATACAAAATGCTGTTTTAAAATATTTAAACTGTCATATTTATGTTCTGTCGTGTATAATAGCTAGTGTTGGTGAAAGCAAGATAAAAATGTTGTTTTAAGCATGCAAAAGCATACAAAACACCGTTTTCAAATTTTTAAACTGTCATATTCATGTTTCTGTCGTGTATAATAGCTAATGTTGTGAAAGCAAGATAAAAATGCTGTTTTAAGCATGCAAAAGCATACGAAACACCGTTTTAAAGTATTTAAACTGTCATATTCATGTATTGTCGTGTGTAATGGCCTTATGTTTGCAAAATCAAGATAAATAGCTGTTTTCAGCTTGCAAAAACATACAAAATGCGGTTTTCAAGTATTTCAACTGTCATATTCATCTTTCTGTCGTGTATAATAGCTAATGTTGGTGAAAGCAAGATAAAAATGCTTTTTTAAGCATGCAAGAGCATACAAAACACCGTTTTCAAGTATTTATACTCTCATATTCATGTTTCTGTCGTGTCTAATAGCAATTGTTGGTGAAAGCAAGTATAAAAATGCTGTTTTAAGCATGCAAAAGCATACAAAACACCGTTTTCAAGTTTATAACTGTCATATTCATGTATATGTCGTGTGTAATGGCTTATGTTTGCAAAATCAAGATAAAATAGCTGTTTTCAGCTTGCAAAAACATACAAAATGCTGTTTTCAAGTATTTAAACTGTCATATTCATCTTTCTGTCGTGTATAATAGCTAATGTTGGTGAAAGCAAGATAAAAATGCTGTTTTAAGCATGCAAAAGCATACAAAACACCGTTTTCAAGTATTTAAACTGTCATATTCATGTATATGTCGTGTGTACTGGCTTATGTTTGTAAAATCAAGATAAATAGCCGTTTTCAGCTTGCAAAAACATACAAAATGCTGTTTTCAAGTATTTAAACTGTAATATTCATGTTTCTGTCGTGTATAGTAGCTAATGTTGGTGAAAGCAAGATAAAAATGCTGTTTTAAGCATGCAAAAGCATTCAAAACACCGTTTTCAAGTATTTAAACGGTCATATTCATGTATAGTCGTGTGTAATGGCTTATGTTTGCAAAATCAAGATAAAATAGCTGTTTTCAGCTTGCAAAAACATACAAAATGCTGTTTTAAAAATATTTAAACTGTCATATTTATGTTTCTGTCGTGTATAATAGCTAGTGTTGGTGAAAGCAAGATAAAAATGTTGTTTTAAGCATGCAAAAGCATACAAAACACCGTTTTCAAATTTTTAAACTGTCATATTCATGTTTCTGTCGTGTATAATAGCTAATGTTGGTGAAAGCAAGATAAAAATGCTGTTTTAAGCATGCAAAAGCATACGAAACACCGTTTTAAAGTATTTAAACTGTCATATTCATGTATTTGTCGTGTGTAATGGCTTATGTTTGCAAAATCAAGATAAATAGCTGTTTTCAGCTTGCAAAAACATACAAAATGCGGTTTTCAAGTATTTCAACTGTCATATTCATCTTTCTGTCGTGTATAATAGCTAATGTTGGTGAAAGCAAGATAAAAATGCTTTTTTAAGCATGCAAGAGCATACAAAACACCGTTTTCAAGTATTTATACTCTCATATTCATGTTTCTGTCGTGTATAATAGCAATTGTTGGTGAAAGCAAGATAAAAATGCTGTTTTAAAGCATGCAAAAGCATACAAAACACCGTTTTCAAGTTTATAAACTGTCATATTCATGTATATGTCGTGTGTAATGCTTATGTTTGCAAAATCAAGATAAAATAGCTGTTTTCAGCTTGCAAAAACATACAAAATGCTGTTTTCAAGTATTTAAACTGTCATATTCATCTTTCTGTCGTGTATAATAGCTAATGTTGGTGAAAGCAAGATAAAAATGCTGTTTTAAGCATGCAAAAGCATACAAAACACCGTTTTCAAGTATTAAAACTGTCATATTCATGTATATGTCGTGTGTACTGGCTTATGTTTGTAAAATCAAAGATAAAATAGCCGTTTTCAGCTTGCAAAAACATACAAAATGCTGTTTTCAAGTATTTAAACTGTAATATTCATGTTTCTGTCGTGTATAGTAGCTAATGTTGGTGAAAGCAAGATAAAAATGCTGTTTTAAGCATGCAAAAGCATTCAAAACACCGTTTTCCAAGTATTTAAACGGTCATATTCATGCATATGTCGTGTGTAATGGCTTATGTTTGCAAAATCAAGATAAAATAGCTGTTTTCAGCTTGCAAAAACATACAAAATGCTGTTTTAAAATATTTAAACTGTCATATTTATGTTTCTGTCGTGTATAATAGCTAGTGTTGGTGAAAGCAAGATAAAAATGTTGTTTAAGCATGCAAAAGCATACAAAACACCGTTTTCAAGTTTTTAAACTGTCATATTCATGTTTCTGTCGTGTATAATAGCTAATGTTGGTGAAAGCAAGATAAAAATGCTGTTTTAAGCATGCAAAAGCATACGAAACACCGTTTTAAAGTATTTAAACTGTCATATTCATGTATTTGTCGTGTGTATGGCTTATGTTTGCAAAATCAAGATAATAGCTGTTTTCAGCTTGCAAAAACATACAAAATGCGGTTTTCAAGTATTTCAACTGTCATATTCATCTTTCTGTCGTGTATAATAGCTAATGTTGGTGAAGCAAGATAAAAATGCTTTTTTAAGCATGCAAGAGCATACAAAACACCGTTTTTCAAGTATTTATACTCTCCATATTCATGTTTCTGTCGTGTATAATAGCAATTGTTGGTGAAAGCAAGATAAAAATGCTGTTTTAAGCATGCAAAAGCATACAAAACACCGTTTTCAAGTTTATAAACTGTCATATTCATGTATATGTCGTGTGTAATGGCTTATGTTTGCAAAATCAAGATAAAATAGCTGTTTTCAGCTTGCAAAAACATACAAAATGCTGTTTTCAAGTATTTAAACTGTCATATTCATCTTTCTGTCGTGTATAATAGCTATTGTTGTGAAAGCAAGATAAAAAATGCTGTTTTAAGCATGCAAAAGCATACAAAACACCGTTTTCAAGTATTTATACTGTCATATTCATGTTTCTGTCGGTGTATAATAGCTAATGTTTGTGAAAGCAAGATAAAAATGCTGTTTTAAGCATGCAAAAGCATACAAAACACCGTTTTCAAGTATTTAAACTGTCATATTCAGGTATATGTCGTGTGTAATGGCTTATGTTGCAAAATCAAGATAAAATAGTTGTTTTCAGCTAGCAAAAACATACAAAATGCTGTTTTCAAGTATTCAAACTGTCATATTCATGTTTCTGTAGTGTATAATAGCTAATGTTGGTGAAAGCAATATAAAAATGCTGTTTTAAGCATGCAAAAGCATACAAAACACCGTTTTCAAGTATTTAAACTGTCATATTTATGTTTCTGTCGTGTATAATAGCTAACGTTGGTGAAAGCAAGATAAAATTCTGTTTTAAGCATGCAAAAGCATACGAAACACCGTTTCAAGTATTTAAACTGTCATATTCATGTATAAGTCGTGTGTAATGGCTTATGTTTGCAAAATCAAGATAAATTAGCTGTTTCTGCTTGCAAAAACATACAAAATACTGTTTTCAAGTATTTAATTGTCATATTCATGTTTCTGTCGTGTATAAGAGCTAATGTTGTGAAAGCAAGATAAAAATTGCTGTTTTAAGCATGCAAAAGCATACAAAACACCGTTTTCAAGTATATAAACTGTCATATTCATGTATATGTGCTGTGTAATGGCTTATGTTTGCAAAATCAAGATAAAATAGCTGTTTTCAGCTTGCAAAAACATACAAAATGCTGTTCTGAAGTATTTAAACTGTCATATTCATCTTTCTGTCGTGTATAATAGCTAATGTTGGTGAAAGCAAGATAAAAATGCTGTTTTAAGCATGCAAAAGCATACAAAACACCGTTTTTAAGTATTTATACCCTCATATTCATGTTTCTGTCGTGTAAAATAGCTAATGTTGGTAAAAGCAAGATAAAAATGCTGGTTAAAGCATGCAAAAGCATACAAAACACCGTTTTCAAGTATTTAAAGTGTCATATTCATGTTTCTGTCGTGTATAATAGCTAATGTTGGAGAAAGCAAGATAAAAATGCTATTTTAAGCATGCAAAAGCATACAAAACACCGTTTTCAAGTATTTAAACTGTCATATTCATGTATATGTCGTGTGTAATGGCTTATGTTTGCAAAATCAAAATAAAATAGCTGTTTTCAGCTTGCAAAAACATACAAAATGCTGTTTTCAAGTATTTAAACTGTCATATTCATGTTTCTGTCGTGTATAATAGCTAATGTTGGTGAAAGCAAGATAAAAATGCTGTTATAAGCATGCAAAAGCATACAAAACACCGTTTTCAAGTATTTAAACTGTCATATTCATGTTTCTGTCGTGTATAATAGCTATTGTTAGTGAAAGCAAGATAAAAATGCTGTTTTAAGCATGCAAAAGCATACAAAACACCGTTTTCAAGTATTTAACTGTCATATTCATGTTTTTGTCGTGTATACTAGCTAATGCTGGTGAAAGCAAGATAAATATGCTGTTTTAAGCATGCAAAAGCATACAAAACACCGTTTTCAAGTATTTAAACTGTCATATTCATGTATATGTTGTGTGTAATGGCTTATGTTTGCAAAATCAACATAAAATAGCTGTTTTCAGCTAGCAAAAACATACAAAATGCTGTTTTCAAGTATTCAAACTGTCATATTCATGTTTCTGTAGTGTATAATAGCTAATGTTGGTGAAAGCTATATAAAAATGCTGTTTTAAGCATGCAAAAGCATACAAAACACCGTTTTCAAGTATTTAAACTGTCATATTCATGTATATGTCGTGTGTAATGGCTTATGTTTTGTAAAATCAAGATAAAATAGCCGTTTTCAGCTTGCAAAAACATACAAAATGCTGTTTTCAAGTATTTAAACTGTCATATTCATGTTTCTGTCGTGTATAGTAGCTAATGTTGGTGAAAGCAAGATAAAAATGCTGTTTTAAGCATGCAAAAGCATTCAAAACACCGTTTTCAAGTATTTAAACGGTCATATTCATGTATATGTCGTGTGTAATGGCTTATGTTTGCAAAATCAAGATAAAATAGCTGTTTTCAGCTTGCAAAAACATACAAAATGCTGTTTTAAAGTATTTAAACTGTCATATTTATGTTTCTGTCGTGTATAATAGCTAGTGTTGGTGAAAGCAAAATAAAAATGTTGTTTTAAGCATGCAAAAGCATACAAAACACCGTTTTCAAGTTTTTAAACTGTCATATTCATGTTTCTGTCGTGTATAATAGCTAATGTTGGTGAAAGCAAGATAAAAATGCTGTTTTAAGCATGCAAAAGCATACGAAACACCGTTTTAAAGTATTTAAACTGTCATATTCATGTATATGTCGTGTGTAATGGCTTATGTTTGCAAAATCAAGATAAATAGCTGTTTTCAGCTTGCAAAAACATACAAAATGCTGTTTTCAAGTATTTAAACTGTCATATTCATGTTTCTGTCGTGTGTAATAGCTAATGTTGGTGAAAGCAAGATAAAAATTCTAGTTAAAGCATGCAAAAGCATACAAAACACAGTTTTCAAGTATTTAAAGTGTCATATTCATGTTTCTGTCGTGTATAATAGCTAATGTTGGTGAAAGCAATATAAAAATGCTGTTTTAAGCATGCAAAAGCATACAAAACACCGTTTTCAAGTATTTAAACTGTCATATTCATGTATATGTCGTGTGTAATGGCTTATGTTTGCAAAATCAAGATAAATAGCTGTTTTCTGCTTGCAAAAACATACAAAATGCTGTTTTCAAGTATTCAAACTGTCATATTCATGTTTCTGTAGTGTATAATAGCTAATGTTGGTGAAAGCAAGATAAAAATGCTTTTTTAAGCATGCAAAAGCATACAAAACACCGTTTTCAAGTATTTATACTCTCATATTCATGTTTCTGTCGTGTATAATAGCAATTGTTGGTGAAAGCAAGATAAAAATGCTGTTTTAAGCATGCAAAAGCATACAAAACACCGTTTTCAAGTTTATAAACTGTCATATTCATGTATATGTCGTGTGTAATGGCTTATGTTTGCAAAATCAAGATAAAATAGCTGTTTTCAGCTTGCAAAAACATACAAAATGCTGTTTTCAAGTATTTGAACTGTAATATTCATCTTTCTGTCGTGTATAATAGCTAATGTTGGTGAAAGCAAGATAAAAATGCTGTTTTAAGCATGCAAAAGCATACAAAACACCGTTTTCAAGTATTTATACTGTCATATTCATGTTTCTGTCGTGTATAAGAGCTAATGTTGGTGAAAGCAAGATAAAAATGCTGTTTTAAGCATGCAAAAGCATACAAAACACCGTTTTCAAGTATTTAAACTGTCATATTCAGGTATATGTCGTGTGTAATGGCTTATGTTTGCAAAATCAAGATAAAATAGTTATTTTCAGCTAGCAAAAACATACAAAATGCTGTTTTCAAGTATTCAAACTGTCATATTCATGTTTCTGTAGTGTATAATAGCTAATGTTGGTGAAAGCAATATAAAAATGCTGTTTTAAGCATGCAAAAGCATACAAAACACCGTTTTCAAGTATTTAAACTGTCATATTCATGTTTCTGTCGTGTATAATAGCTAATGTTGGTGAAAGCAAGATAAAATTCTGTTTTAAGCATGCAAAAGCATACGAAACACCGTTTTCAAGTATTTAAACTGTCATATTCATGTATATGTCGTGTGTAATGGCTTATGTTTGCAAAATCAAGATAAATAGCTGTTTTCTGCTTGCAAAAACATACAAAATGCTGTTTTCAAGTATTTAAATTGTCATATTCATGTTTCTGTCGTGTATAAGAGCTAATGTTGGTGAAAGCAAGATAAAAATGCTTTTTTAAGCATGCAAAAGCATACAAAACACCGTTTTCAAGTATATAAACTGTCATATTCATGTATATGTCGTGTGTAATGGCTTATGTTTGCAAAATCAAGATAAAATAGCTGTTTTCAGCTTGCAAAAACATACAAAATGCTGTTTTCAAGTATTTAAACTGTCATATTCATCTTTCTGTCGTGTATAATAGCTAATGTTGGTGAAAGTAAGATAAAAATGCTGTTTTAAGCATGCAAAAGCATACAAAACACCGTTTTCAAGTATTTAAACTGTCATATTCATGTATATGTCGTGTGTACTGGCTTATGTTTGTAAAATCAAGATAAAATAGCCGTTTTCAGCTTGCAAAAACATACAAAATGCTGTTTTCAAGTATTTAAACTGTAATATTCATGTTTCTGTCGTGTATAGTAGCTAATGTTGGTGAAAGCAAGATAAAAATGCTGTTTTAAGCATGCAAAAGCATTCAAAACACCGTTTTCAAGTATTTAAACGGTCATATTCATGTATATGTCGTGTGTAATGGCTTATGTTTGCAAAATCAAGATAAAATAGCTGTTTTCAGCTTGCAAAAACATACAAAATGCTGTTTTAAAATATTTAAACTGTCATATTTATGTTTCTGTCGTGTATAATAGCTAGTGTTGGTGAAAGCAAGATAAAAATGTTGTTTTAAGCATGCAAAAGCATACAAAACACCGTTTTCAAGTTTTTAAACTGTCATATTCATGTTTCTGTCGTGTATAATAGCTAATGTTGGTGAAAGCAAGATAAAAATGCTGTTTTAAGCATGCAAAAGCATACGAAACACCGTTTTAAAGTATTTAAACTGTCATATTCATGTATTTGTCGTGTGTAATGGCTTATGTTTGCAAAATCAAGATAAATAGCTGTTTTCAGCTTGCAAAAACATACAAAATGCGGTTTTCAAGTATTTCAACTGTCATATTCATCTTTCTGTCGTGTATAATAGCTAATGTTGGTGAAAGCAAGATAAAAATGCTTTTTTAAGCATGCAAAAGCATACAAAACACCGTTTTCAAGTATTTATACTCTCATATTCATGTTTCTGTCGTGTATAATAGCAATTGTTGGTGAAAGCAAGATAAAAATGCTGTTTTAAGCATGCAAAAGCATACAAAACACCGTTTTCAAGTTTATAAACTGTCATATTCATGTATATGTCGTGTGTAATGGCTTATGTTTGCAAAATCAAGATAAAATAGCTGTTTTTCAGCTTGCAAAAACATACAAAATGCTGTTTTCAAGTATTTAAACTGTCATATTCATCTTTCTGTCGTGTATAATAGCTAATGTTGGTGAAAGCAAGATAAAAATGCTGTTTTAAGCATGCAAAAGCATACAAAACACCGTTTTCAAGTATTTATACTGTCATATTCATGTTTCTGTCGTGTATAATAGCTAATGTTTGTGAAAGCAAGATAAAAATGCTGTTTTAAGCATGCAAAAGCATACAAAACACCGTTTTCAAGTATTTAAACTGTCATATTCAGGTATATGTCGTGTGTAATGGCTTATGTTTGCAAAATCAAGATAAAATAGTTGTTTTCAGCTAGCAAAAACATACAAAATGCTGTTTTCAAGTATTCAAACTGTCATATTCATGTTTCTGTAGTGTATAATAGCTAATGTTGGTGAAAGCAATATAAAAATGCTGTTTTAAGCATGCAAAAGCATACAAAACACCGTTTTCAAGTATTTAAACTTTCATATTTATGTTTCTGTCGTGTATAATAGCTAATGTTGGTGAAAGCAAGATAAAATTCTGTTTTAAGCATGCAAAAGCATACGAAACACCGTTTTCAAGTATTTAAACTGTCATATTCATGTATAAGTCGTGTGTAATGGCTTATGTTTGCAAATCAAGATAAATAGCTGTTTTCTGCTTGCAAAACATACAAAATACTGTTTTCAAGTATTTAAATTGTCATATTCATGTTTCTGTCGTGTATAAGAGCTAATGTTGGTGAAAGCAAGATAAAAATGCTGTTTTAAGCATGCAAAAGCATACAAAACACCGTTTTCAAGTATATAAACTGTCATATTAATGTATATGTCGTGTGTAATGGCTTATGTTTGCAAAATCAAGATAAAATAGCTGTTTTCAGCTTGCAAAAACATACAAAATGCTGTTCTGAAGTATTTAAACTGTCATATTCATCTTTCTGTCGTGTATAATAGCTAATGTTGGTGAAAGCAAGATAAAAATGCTGTTTTAAGCATGCAAAAGCATACAAAACACCGTTTTTAAGTATTTATACCCTCATATTCATGTTTCTGTCGTGTAAAATAGCTAATGTTGGTAAAAGCAAGATAAAAATGCTGGTTAAAGCATGCAAAAGCATACAAAACACCCGTTTTCAAGTATTTAAAGTGTCATATTCATGTTTCTGTCGTGTATAATAGCTAATGTTGGAGAAAGCAAGATAAAAATGCTATTTTAAGCATGCAAAAGCATACAAAACACCGTTTTCAAGTATTTAAACTGTCATATTCATGTATATGTCGTGTGTAATGGCTTATGTTTGCAAAATCAAAATAAAATAGCTGTTTTCAGCTTGCAAAAACATACAAAATGCTGTTTTCAAGTATTTAAACTGTCATATTCATGTTTCTGTCGTGTATAATAGCTAATGTTGGTGAAAGCAAGATAAAAATGCTGTTATAAGCATGCAAAAGCATACAAAACACCGTTTTCAAGTATTTAAACTGTCATATTCATGTTTCTGTCGTGTATAATAGCTATTGTTAGTGAAAGCAAGATAAAATGCTGTTTTAAGCATGCAAAAGCATACAAAACACCGTTTTCAAGTATTTAACTGTCATATTCATGTTTTTGTCGTGTATAATAGCTAATGCTGGTGAAAGCAAGATAAATATGCTGTTTTAAGCATGCAAAAGCATACAAAACACCGTTTTCAAGTATTTAAACTGTCATATTCATGTATATGTTGTGTGTAATGGCTTATGTTTGCAAAATCAACATAAAATAGCTGTTTTCAGCTAGCAAAAACATACAAAATGCTGTTTTCAAGTATTCAAACTGTCATATTCATGTTTCTGTAGTGTATAATAGCTAATGTTGGTGAAAGCTATATAAAAATGCTGTTTTAAGCATGCAAAAGCATACAAAACACCGTTTTCAAGTTATTTAAACTGTCATATTCATGTTATGTCGTGTGTAATGGCTTATGTTTGTAAAAATCAAGATAAAATAGCCGTTTTCAGCTTGCAAAAACATACAAAATGCTGTTTTCAAGTATTTAAACTGTCATATTCATGTTTCTGTCGTGTATAGTAGCTAATGTTGTGAAAGCAAGATAAAAATGCTGTTTTAAGCATGCAAAAGCATTCAAAACACCGTTTTCAAGTATTTTAAACGGTCATATTCATGTATATGTCGTGTGTAATGGCTTATGTTTGCAAAATCAAGATAAAATAGCTGTTTTCAGCTTGCAAAAACATACAAAATGCTGTTTTAAAGTATTTAAACTGTCATATTTATTTTTCTGTCGTGTATAATAGCTAGTGTTGGTGAAAGCAAAATAAAAATGTTGTTTTAAGCATGCAAAAGCATACAAAACACCGTTTTCAAGTTTTTAAACTGTCATATTCATGTTTCTGTCGTGTATAATAGCTAATGTTGGTGAAAGCAAGATAAAAATGCTGTTTTAAGCATGCAAAAGCATACGAAACACCGTTTTAAAGTATTTAAACTGTCATATTCATGTATATGTCGTGTGTAATGGCTTATGTTGCAAAATCAAGATAAAATAGCTGTTTTCAGCTTGCAAAAACATACAAAATGCTGTTTTCAAGTATTTAAACTGTCATATTCATGTTTCTGTCGTGTGTAATAGCTAATGTTGGTGAAAGCAAGATAAAAATTCTGGTTAAAGCATGCAAAAGCATACAAAACACAGTTTTCAAGTATTTAAAGTGTCATATTCATGTTTCTGTCGTGTTTAATAGCTAATGTTGGTGAAAGCAATATAAAAATGCTGTTTTAAGCATGCAAAAGCATACAAAACACCGTTTTCAAGTATTTAAACTGTCATATTCATGTATATGTCGTGTGTAATGGCTTATGTTTGCAAAATCAAGATAAATAGCTGTTTTCTGCTTGCAAAAACATACAAAATGCTGTTTTCAAGTATTCAAACTGTCATATTCATGTTTCTGTAGTGTATAATAGCTAATGTTGGTGAAAGCAAGATAAAAATGCTTTTTTAAGCATGCAAAAGCATACAAAACACCGTTTTCAAGTATTTATACTCTCATATTCATGTTTCTGTCGTGTATAATAGCAATTGTTGGTGAAAGCAAGATAAAAATGCTGTTTTAAGCATGCAAAAGCATACAAAACACCGTTTTCAAGTTTATAAACTGTCATATTCATGTATATGTCGTGTGTAATGGCTTATGTTTGCAAAATCAAGATAAAATAGCTGTTTTCAGCTTGCAAAAACATACAAAATGCTGTTTTCAATTATTTAAACTGTCATATTCATCTTTCTGTCGTGTATAATAGCTAATGTTGGTGAAAGCAAGATAAAAATGCTGTTTTAAGCATGCAAAAGCATACAAAACACCGTTTTCAAGTATTTATACTGTCATATTCATGTTTCTGTCGTGTATAATAGCTAATGTTGGTGAAAGCAAGATAAAAATGCTGTTTTAAGCATGCAAAAGCATACAAAACACCGTTTTCAAGTATTTAAACTGTCATATTCAGGTATATGTCGTGTGTAATGGCTTATGTTTGCAAAATCAAGATAAAATAGTTGTTTTCAGCTAGCAAAAACATACAAAATGCTGTTTTCAAGTATTCAAACTGTCATATTCATGTTTCTGTAGTGTATAATAGCTAATGTTGGTGAAAGCAATATAAAAATGCTGTTTTAAGCATGCAAAAGCATACAAAACACCGTTTTCAAGTATTTAAACTGTCATATTCATGTTTCTGTCGTGTATAATAGCTAATGTTGGTGAAAGCAAGATAAAATTCTGTTTTAAGCATGCAAAAGCATACGAAACACCGTTTTCAAGTATTTAAACTGTCATATTCATGTATATGTCGTGTGTAATGGCTTATGTTTGCAAAATCAAGATAAATAGCTGTTTTCTGCTTGCAAAAACATACAAAATGCTGTTTTCAAGTATTTAAATTGTCATATTCATGTTACTGTCGTGTATAAGAGCTAATGTTGGTGAAAGCAAGATAAAAATGCTGTTTTAAGCATGCAAAAGCATACAAAACACCGTTTTCAAGTATATAAACTGTCATATTCATGTATATGTCGTGTGTAATGGCTTATGTTTGCAAAATCAAGATAAAATAGCTGTTTTCAGCTTGCAAAAACATACAAAATGCTGTTTTCAAGTATTTAAACTGTCATATTCATCTTTCTGTCATGTATAATAGCTAATGTTGGTGAAAGCAAGATAAAAATGCTGTTTTCAGCATGCAAAAGCATACAAAACACCGTTTTCAAGTATTTAAACTGTCATATTCATGTTTCTGTCGTGTATAATAGCTAAGGCTGGTGAAAGCAAGATAAATATGCTGTTTTAAGCATGCAAAAGCATACAAAACACCGTTTTCAAGTATTTAAACTGTCATATTCATGTATATGTTGTGTGTAATGGCTTATGTTTGTAAAATCAAGATAAAATAGCCGTTTTCAGCTTGCAAAAACATACAAAATGCTGTTTTCAAGTATTTAAACTGTCATATTCATCTTTCTGTCGTGTATAATAGCTAATGTTGGTGAAAGCAAGATAAAAATGCTTTTTTAAGCATGCAAAAGCATACAAAACACCGTTTTCAAGTATTTATACTCTCATATTCATGTTTCTGTCGTGTATAAAAGCAATTGTTGGTGAAAGCAAGATAAAAATGCTGTTTTAAGCATGCAAAAGCATACAAAACACCGTTTTCAAGTTTATAAACTGTCATATTCATGTATATGTCGTGTATAATAGCTAATGTTGGTGAAAGCAAGATAAAATTCTGTTTTAAGCATGCAAAAGCATACTAAACACCGTTTTCAAGTATTTAAACTGTCATATTCATGTATATGTCGTGTGTAATGGCTTATGTTTGCAAAATCAAGATAAATAGCTGTTTTCTGCTTGCAAAAACATACAAAATGCTGTTTTCAAGTATTTAAATTGTCATATTCATGTTTCTGTCGTGTATAAGAGCTAATGTTGGTGAAAGCAATATAAAAATGCTGTTTTTAACATGCAAGAGCATACAAAACACCGTTTTCAAGTATATAAACTGTCATATTCATGTATATGTCGTGTTTAATGGCTTATGTTTGCAAAATCAAGATAAAATAGCTGTTTTCAGTTTGCAAAAACATACAAAATGCTGTTTTCAAGTATTTAAAATGTCATATTCATCTTTCTGTCGTGTATAATAGCTAATGTTGGTGAAAGCAAGATAAAAATGCTGTTTTAAGCATGCAAAAGCATACAAAACACCGTTTTTAAGTATTTATACTCTCATATTCATGTTTCTGTCGTGTAAAATAGCTAATGTTGGTAAAAGCAAGATAAAAATGCTGGTTAAAGCATGCAAAAGCATACAAAACACCGTTTTCAAGTATTTAAAGTGTCATATTCATGTTTCTGTCGTGTATAATAGCTAATGTTGAAGAAAGCAAGATAAAAATGCTATTTTAAGCATGCAAAAGCATACAAAAACACCGTTTTCAAGTATTTAAACTGTCATATTCATGTATATGTCGTGTGTAATGGCTTATGTTTGCAAAATCAAAATAAAATATCTGTTTTCAGCTTGCAAAAACATACAAAATGCTGTTTCCAAGTATTTAAACTGTCATATTCATGTTTTTGTCGTGTATAATATCTAAGGTTGGTGAAAGCAAGATAAAAATGCTGTTTTAAGCGGGCAAAAGCATACAAAACACCGTTTTTAAGAATTTAAACTGTCATATTCATGTATATGTCGTGTGTAATGGCTTATGTTTGCAAAATAGAGATAAATTGCTGTTTTCAGCTTGCAAAAACATACAAAATGCTGTTTTCAAGTATTTAAACTGTCATATTCATGTTTCTGTCGTGTATAATAGCTAATGTTGGTGAAAGCAAGATAAAAATGCTGTTATAAGCATGCAAAAGCATACAAAACACCGTTTTCAAGTATTTAAACTGTCATATTCATGTTTCTGTCGTGTATAATAGCTATTGTTGGTGAAAGCAAGATAAAAATGATGTTTTAAGCATGCAAAAGCATACAAAACACCGTTTTCAAGTATTTAAACTGTCATATTCATGTTTCTGTCGTGTATAATAGCTAATGCTGGTGAAAGCAAGATAAATATGCTGTTTTAAGCATGCAAAAGCATACAAAACACCGTTTTCAAGTATTTAAACTGTCATATTCATGTATATGTTGTGTGTAATGGCTTATGTTTGCAAAATCAAGATAAAATAGCTGTTTACAGCTAGCAAAAACATACAAAATGCTGTTTTCAAGTATTCAAACTGTCATATTCATGTTTCTGTAGTGTATAATAGCTAATGTTGGTGAAAGCTATATAAAAATGCTGTTTTAAGCATGCAAAAGCATACAAAACACCGTTTTCAAGTATTTAAACTGTCATATTCATGTATATGTCGTGTGTAATGGCTTATGTTTGTAAAATCAAGATAAAATAGCCGTTTTCAGCTTGCAAAAACATACAAAATGCTGTTTTCAAGTATTTAAACTGTCATATTCATGTTTCTGTCGTGTATAGTAGCTAATGTTGGTGAAAGCAAGAAAAAAATGCTGTTTTAAGCATGCAAAAGCATTCAAAACACCGTTTTCAAGTACTTAAACGGTCATATTCATGTATATGTCGTGTGTAATGGCTTATGTTTGCAAAATCAAGATAAAATAGTTGTTTTCAGCTAGCAAAAACATACAAAATGCTGTTTTCAAGTATTCAAACTGTCATATTCATGTTTCTGTAGTGTATAATAGCTAATGTTGGTGAAAGCAATATAAAAATGCTGTTTTAAGCATGCAAAAGCATACAAAACACCGTTTTCAAGTATTTAAACTGTCATATTCATGTTTCTGTCGTGTATAATAGCTAATGTTGGTGAAAGCAAGATAAAATTCTGTTTTAAGCATGCAAAAGCATACGAAACACCGTTTTCAAGTATTTAAACTGTCATATTCATGTATATGTCGTGTGTAATGGCTTATGTTTGCAAAATCAAGATAAATAGCTGTTTTCTGCTTGCAAAAACATACAAAATGCTGTTTTCAAGTATTTAAATTGTCATATTCATGTTTCTGTCGTGTATAAGAGCTAATGTTGGTGAAAGCAATATAAAAATGCTGTTTTTAACATGCAAAAGCATACAAAACACCGTTTTCAAGTATATAAACTGTCATATTCATGTATATGTCGTGTGTAATGGCTTATGTTTGCAAAATCAAGATAAAATAGCTGTTTTCAGTTTGCAAAAACATACAAAATGCTGTTTTCAAGTATTTAAAATGTCATATTCATCTTTCTGTCGTGTATAATAGCTAATGTTGGTGAAAGCAAGATAAAAATGCTGTTTTAAGCATGCAAAAGCATACAAAACACCGTTTTTAAGTATTTATACTCTCATATTCATGTTTCTGTCGTGTAAAATAGCTAATGTTGGTAAAAGCAAGATAAAAATGCTGCTAAAGCATGCAAAAGCATACAAAACACCGTTTTCAAGTATTTAAAGTGTCATATTCATGTTTCTGTCGTGTATAATAGCTAATGTTGGAGAAAGCAAGATAAAAATGCTATTTTAAGCATGCAAAAGCATACAAAACACCGTTTTCAAGTATTTAAACTGTCATATTCATGTATATGTCGTGTGTAATGGCTTATGTTTGCAAAATCAAAATAAAATATCTGTTTTCAGCTTGCAAAAACATACAAAATGCTGTTTCCAAGTATTTAAACTGTCATATTCATGTTTTTGTCGTGTATAATATCTAAGGTTGGTGAAAGCAAGATAAAAATGCTGTTTTAAGCATGCAAAAGCATACAAAACACCGTTTTCAAGTATTTAAACTGTCATATTCATGTATATGTCGTATGTAATGGCTTATGTTTGCAAAATAGAGATAAATTGCTGTTTTCAGCTTGCAAAAACATACAAAATGCTGTTTTCAAGTATTTAAACTGTCATATTCATGTTTCTGTCGTGTATAATAGCTAATGTTGGTGAAAGCAAGATAAAAATGCTGTTATAAGCATGCAAAAGCATACAAAACACCGTTTTCAAGTATTTAAACTGTCATATTCATGTTTCTGTCGTGTATAATAGCTATTGTTGGTGAAAGCAAGATAAAAATGATGTTTTAAGCATGCAAAAGCATACAAAACACCGTTTTCAAGTATTTAAACTGTCATATTCATGTTTCTGTAGTGTATAATAGCTAATGTTGGTGAAAGCTATATAAAAATGCTGTTTTAAGCATGCAAAAGCATACAAAACACCGTTTTCAAGTATTTAAACTGTCATATTCATGTATATGTCGTGTGTAATGGCTTATGTTTGTAAAATCAAGATAAAATAGCCGTTTTCAGCTTGCAAAAACATACAAAATGCTGTTTTCAAGTATTTAAACTGTCATATTCATGTTTCTGTCGTGTATAGTAGCTAATGTTGGTGAAAGCAAGATAAAAATGCTGTTTTAAGCATGCAAAAGCATTCAAAACACCGTTTTCAAGTATTTAAACGGTCATATTCATGTATATGTCGTGTGTAATGGCTTATGTTTGCAAAATCAAGATAAAATAGCTGTTTTCAGCTTGCAAAAACATACAAAATGCTGTTTTAAAGTATTTAAACTGTCATATTTATGTTTGTGTCGTGTATAATAGCTAATGTTGGTGAAAGCAAGATAAAAATGCTGTTTTAAGCATGCAAAAGCATACGAAACACCGTTTTAAAGTATTTAAACTGTCATATTCATGTATATGTCGTGTGTAAAGGCTTATGTTTGCAAAATCAAGATAAATAGCTGTTTTCAGCTTGCAAAAACATACAGAATTCTGTTTTCAAGTATTTAAACTGTCATATTCATGTTTCTGTCGTGTATAATAGCTAATGTTGGTGAAAGCAAGATAAAAATGCTGGTTAAAGCATGCAAAAGCATACAAAACACAGTTTTCAAGTATTTAAAGTGTCATATTCATGTTTCTGTCGTGTATAATAGCTAATGTTGGTGAAAGGAAGATAAAAATGCTGTTTTAAGCATGCCAAAGCATACAAAACACCGTTTTCAAGTATATAAACTGTCATATTCATGTATATGTCGTGTGTAATGGCTTATGTTTGCAAAATCAAGATAAATAGCTGTTTTCAGCTTGCAAAAACATACAAAATGCTGTTTTCAAGTATTTAAACTGTCATATTCATCTTTCTGTCGTGTATAATAGCTAATGTTGGTGAGAGCAAGATAAAAAGGTTTTTTTAAGCATGCAAAAGCATACAAAACACCGTTTTCAAGTATTTATACTCTCATATTCATGTTTCTGTCGTGTATAATAGCAATTGTTGGTGAAAGCAAGATAAAAATGCTGTTTTAAGCATGTAAAAGCATACAAAACACCGTTTTCAAGTTTATAAACTGTCATATTCATGTATATGTCGTGTGTAATGGCTTATGTTTGCAAAATCAAGATAAAATAGCTGTTTTCAGCTTGCAAAAACATACAAAATGCTGTTTTCAAGTATTTAAACTGTCATATTCATCTTTCTGTCGTGTATAATAGCTAATGTTGGTGAAAGCAAGATAAATATGCTGTTTTAAGCATGCAAAAGCATACAAAACACCGTTTTCAAGTATTTGTACTGTCATATTCATGTTTCTGTCGTGTATAATAGCTAATGTTGGTGAAAGCAAGATAAAAATGCTGTTTTAAGCATGCAAAAGCATACAAAACACCGTTTTCAAGTATTTAAACTGTCATATTCAGGGATATGTCGTGTGTAATGGCTTATGTTTGCAAAATCAAGATAAAATAGTTGTTTTCAGCTAGCAAAAACATACATAATGTTGTTTTCAAGTATTCAAACTGTCATATTCATGTTTCTGTAGTGTATAATAGCTAATGTTGGTGAAAGCAATATAAAAATGCTGTTTTAATCATGCAAAAGCATACAAAACACCGTTTTCAAGTATTTAAACTGTCATATTCATGTATATGTCGTGTGTAATGGCTTATGTTTGCAAAATCAAGATAAATAGCAGTTTTCTGCTTGCAAAAACATACAAAATGCTGTTTTCAAGTATTTAAATTGTCATATTCATGTTTCTGTCGTGTATAAGAGCTAATGTTGGTGAAAGCAAGATAAAAATGCTGTTTTAAGCATGCAAAAGCATACAAAACACCGTTTTCAAGTATATAAACTGTCATATTCATGTATATGTCGTGTGTAATGGCTTATGTTTGCAAAATCAAGATAAAATAGCTGTTTTCAGCTTGCAAAAACATACAAAATGCTGTTTTCAAGTATTTAAACTGTCATATTCATCTTTCTGTCGTGTATAATAGCTAATGTTGGTGAAAGCAAGATAAAAATGCTGGTTAAAGCATGCAAAAGCATACAAAACACCGTTTTCAAGTATTTAAAGTGTCATATTCATGTTTCTGTCGTGTATAATAGCTAATGTTGGAGAAAGCAAGATAAAAATGCTATTTTAAGCATGCAAAAGCATACAAACCACCGTTTTCAAGTATTTAAACTGTCATATTCATGTATATGTCGTGTGTAATGGATTATGTTTGCAAAATCAAAATAAAATAGCTGTTTTCAGCTTGCAAAAACATACAAAATGCTGTTTCCAAGTATTTAAACTGTCATATTCATGTTTTTGTCGTGTATAATAGCTAAGGTTGGTGAAAGCAAGATAAAAATGCTGTTTTAAGCATGCAAAAGCATACAAAACACCGTTTTCAAGTATTTAAACTGTCATATTTATGTATATGTCGTGTGTAATGGCTTATGTTTGCAAAATAGAGATAAATTGCTGTTTTCAGCTTGCAAAAACATACAGAATGCTGTTTTAAAGTATTTAAACTGTCATATTCATGTTTCTGTCGTGTATAATAGCTAATGTTGGTGAAAGCAAGATAAAAATGCT
>CAWWDY010001463.1:0-56344 GCA_963942605.1 Poecilus cupreus | reverse complement strand
TTTTCTACCTCGACCAGGTCCTTGCTTGATCAAGATTGGTCCAGCGTAATCTACACCACAGACACTAAAAGGACGTGTTGGCGTTACACGGCTCGCCGGTAAATTACAAATCATTTGATTGTGACTGATCGGGTTAGCACGAAAACATTTAATACATTTATGTATTATAAATCTAACAGTGTTGCGGCCATCGATTGGCCAATAATTTTCTCGTAAAGCATACAAGGTGGCTTGCGCACCTGCATGTAGCTGCCGCTCATGTTCTCGACTGATTAACAATTTCGTGACATGATGTTTTGCAGGTAGTACAATTGGATATTTTTTACTATATCCTATATTTGCGTATCTTAATCGCCCACCTACGCGAATTAGTCCCTTGTCATCTAAAAAAGGACTTAAACGAAATAAACTACTTTGTTTATTTACAGTTTTATTTTGTTTTAAATCTTTTAATTCTTTTGAGAATTCGTTTATTTGTATATGTTTTAAAATGCATTCTGTTGCTTCATTTAATTCGTCGCAGCTTACAGATTTACTGTTCCAGTTATTATTTTTATTAGTAAAGTTTTTTATGTATCGTAAGACGTAAGCAATTATTCTTTGTAATTTATTAAAGGATGTGACTTGAGAAAATACTGGAAAATCAACCCGAATTACGGTGTTAACTAGAGTAATTTTTCGTTTCTCAGGTGTCTCCACAGCCTTCGCTTGTATTTTTGATTTTGGCCATAGCTGATTATCTAGCATTAACCATTCCGGCTCCCACCACAGATTAGAATTTTTCAATTGTTCTAAACTTGCTCCGCGAGATATTATGTCAGCTGGGTTATACTCGGAGCTAATATGAAACCATTCTTCATTCTTAGATAAATGCTGAATTTCAGATACCCGATTAGCAACAAATGTCTGCCATGAATTGGCAGGAGCCGAGGTCCAAGCTAAGACAATGCTCGAATCTGTCCACATGAAGCGTTTATTAATTTTTATATTTATAGCCTTACTAACTTTATTCGCTAATCGCGCTAATAATAAAGCACCGCAAAGCTCTAACCTGGGTATGGAAATAGTTTTAATAGGCGCTATACGCGATTTAGCACATAATAGTTTCACAGTATTATTATTAAATTCATCGGTACATCTAATATAGATAACGGCCCCATACGCCTCTTGCGACGCATCACAAAAACCATGTAACTCTATATTTACCGCGGAATGGTTACTTACCACTTTACGTGGTATTCTAACTTGCGATATTTTTGAAAATTCCTGAACTAATTGTAACCATTCCTTACTTATGCTAGTAGATACTGTTTCGTCCCAATCAATTTTTAAACTCCAAACCCTTTGTAATATGATTTTAGCCTTTGTTATTACGGGATTAATTAAACCGAGAGGATCGAAAATACGTGCTATGCAAGAGAGTATGTGACGTTTAGTAATCCTTTCTGGTATTTCGACTGGATTTGAATTGTATTTTAAAATGTCTGCTTTACTATCCCATACTAAACCTAATGTTTTAATTTCATTATAGCGATCTAAATTTAGAATAGTTGAGACGTTATTGTTAAGTGAATCGGGTAATAGTTCTGGGTGGTTTGATGCCCATTTACAGAGTTCAAATCCACCGCTATGCATGATTGCAATTAATTCATCACGGATGATAATTGCATCTTTAATATTATCGCAGCCTGTTAAAAGATCGTCCATATAAAAATCGTCTTTGATTATTTGATACGCTTGCGGGAATTTTTGTTTCTCTTGTTCGGCTAATTCGAACAATGTTCTAACCGCTAACCAACTTGCTGACGCGGTGCCGTAAGTTATTGTTTTTAATTTAAATGTATCTACAGGTTTAGCTTTATTGTCTCTCCATAAAATTTTTTGAAATTCACGTTGTTCTGGTTCAATTAAGATTTGTCTATACATTTTAGCTATGTCAGCTGTTAAAACAAATTGATGTGTTCTAAATCTAACTGTAATTGAAAATAAATCTTGTTGGATATTTGGACCGATCATTAGCATATCATTCAAACTTACACCTGTGGTTGTTTTACAGCTAGCGTCAAAAACGACTCGTAGCTTTGTTGTTAAGCTAGATGCCTTTAAAACAGCGTGATGAGGAAGGTAGTATCCTTTATTTGAATGTACACTAACATTTTCGTTCATTAGTTCCATGTGATCTAAATTCATGTATTCCTTTATAAATCCTTCATAGTCACGTTTAAGATCAGGCTTGCTTTGCAATTTATTTTCTAACGCGTAAAAACGTTTTAACGCCGTTTGTTTAGATTCGCCTAAGCAAGTATCTAAATTTTTCTTAAAGGGTAGACTAACAGTAAAACGCCCGTCTAACCCGCGTTTAGTTGTTTCAACGTAATATTCTTCACATATAATTTCTTCCGTAGATAAATGAGTTTGATTAGTGGGTTCCTCTATTTCCCAAAATAATTTCGAAACTTGTTTTTGTAAAGACGCTATTGTGGGCAGAATCGTCACATTGCATATCGAGGTTTTTTGCTTTAAATTCACCGGACCGCCTACAACCCAGCCCAGTTCTGTTTCTTGGAAATGCGGTTGACCATTTTTAGCTTTGACGTTTCCAGATTTTAGGATCTGCCAGAAAAGATCGGCACCTATTAGTAAATCAATAGGAGAGCATTTATTGAAAAATGGATCCGCAAACTTGATTGTTTTTGGTATTTGCAGTAAGTTGCTATTAAATGACTGAACTGGTAGGTTTTCGGTGATTTTAGGTAGAACTAGACAATCAAGCTTGGTCATAAAATCACTATGTTTTGATTTAATTTGAATGTTGACAATTTTATTTATATTGTTTAATGAGCAATTTATTCCGACGATCGGTAAGTTAATATTGTTTAAATTTAGTTTCAACCTTTTGCACAAATCATATGTAATTAAGTTACTTTGAGATCCTACATCTAAGAGAGCTCGGCAGTCATGAAATTTTCCGAATTTATCTTTAATTTGAACAACTGCAGTGGACAACAAGGACGCTGTACAGCTGTTACTCATTACACTGTTAACTGACACGGCAGAATGTACAGGTAGTAGGCTTTCTTCACTTATTTCTTGGTGCAAAAGGGTATTATGTTTTAATTTACAATCGCGGCATACAAATGTTGATTGGCATTCATTAGCTGAATGGTTGTGTTTTAAACAGTTTAAGCAAGCTTTAACGTTTTTAATGTATTTTATTCTATCAGTCACGGACAGTTTAATGAATTCTTTACATTTATATATTGTATGCGAGTTATCCTTGCAAAAATTACAGTAACTTTTATATGTAGTTACGTTGGATATTGTTTTACGTTGCTTATAAACTTTATTTTTATTTCCGGGGGAAATATTTAAACTATTATTGTCTTGATTTACTGTTTTATTAGTCATTTGGTGTAATGATTCTAATAATTGACATTTATTATCAAGAAATTCTATTAATTTTGTTAATTTAGGAATTTCATTATTTAATGTACTTTGCCATTCTTTATTTGAATTATAATCTAATTTTTCGGTAATTATGGGTATTATTAACGCATCCCAATAATTTACCGGAACGTCTAAAACCTTTAACGCTTCTATATTACTTTTTAAATCATTTAATAACTGTCTTAATTTTAAATGTGATGGTTTTATTAATTTTTCTGATTTTAATATAGCACAAACATGTTCCTGAACAATTAATCTTATATTATTATATCTTGATTTTAGGATATTAAATGCAGAAACATAATTCGCGTTGGAAATTGTTAAGGATTCGATCGCAAGTGCGGCATCACCCTTTATGCAAGATTTTAAATAATGGAATATTTGACAATTATTAAGAGTGTTATTTTCATGTATCAATGAATTAAATGTATCGTAAAAAGATAACCAGTCTGAATAACTGCCTTCAAATGATGGTAAATTTAGTGGCGGTAACTTCAATGCAATTTCCTGTGTCGGAGGTGCGTCTCCATCAAATGAGTTTCTTTGACTTGAAGCATTTGAATTTTGATTGCTAACTACTGTTGCGCGTTTGTCAACAATGTCTTGTATCTTTGCTAATATTAAATAATATTTATTTTCAAATAGCTCGCGTTCGTTTGCCTCTGAGGCATTTACATCAACTTCTTCAATTTCTTGTTGGACTTTATCGAAGTCCTTCATAGCATTTTCCACGGTAGGAATTCTTGATTTTAATAAATTTATGCTATCGTTATCTGTGAAGGTGTTAATATAATTTTCCACTCTTGTCAGCTTTGCTTTTAGCTGACCTCGAGTGGCGGTTAATGATGCTAATGTAACTACGCGCTGCATATTTAAATTTTGAATAACTGGGATCTATACACAATTAAAACTCACGGAGTTGATAGGAAAGAGAGTATGAATTTGGAGACTTACTTTAATGAAGTCGTTGTTGATGGTATGACGGCTGCTTGCTTCGAAGTGTGACGGCTGGTTGATGCTTCCTTCGTAGATGAACAGGTGATCGCTGATAATTTGGCTCGAAGATGACCAAATGTATGTTTGGTTGTAGTACTGGTGTGATGATGAATGTTGAATTGTTTTTGGAGTCGAAGGACCAGAGTTAGGGTTTCTTGAGTAATACACAGTGTATATGTAACTTGTAATTATTTAACAAACACAATATCTACACGTATATTACAATTGGTGGATTGACCACGCTATTTTATATTTAGTGGCACGGCCACAATGAATTTAGATATAAAGTGGTAGCACGGCTACGCAGTAAAAACGCTGAATATAGTGCTGATGACTACATTCATCGGTAGTTTGTACCTAACTGATTTACTGATGACCTGGGAGCCCTCGAAGAAGCGTCCAAGAAACTCCAAGCCACGCTTGTAATATGATCTCACACATCTGTAAAATATTACTAACGTGTCTTGAAAGTGGCTCTCTGCTAACTTCCAAGTTTCCCAGATCATAAATTTTACAGATCTTGCGTTGGCCGTCGTTGGCGCCAACAAGTTTAAATACTTGAAAACGGTGTTTTGTATGCTTTTGCATGCTTAAAACAGCATTTTTATCTTGCTTTCACCAACATTAGCTATTATACACGACAGAAACATGAATATGACAGTTTAAATACTTGAAAACAGCATTTTGTATGTTTTTGCAAGCTGAAAGCAGCTATTCTATCTTGATTTTGCAAACATAAGCCATTACACACGACATATACATGAATATGACAGTTTAAATACTTGAAAACGGTGTTTTGTATGCTTTTGCATGCTTAAAACAGCATTTTTATCTTGCTTTTACCAACATTAGCTATTATACACGACAGAAACATGAATATGACAGTTTAAATACTTAAAAACAGCATTTTGTATGTTTTTGCAAGCTGAAAACAGCTATTTTATCTTGATTTTGCAAACAAAAGCCATTCCACACGACATATATATGAATATGGCAGTTTAAATACTTGAAAACGGTGTTTTGTATGCTTTTGTATGCTTAAAACAGCATTTTTATCTTGCTTTCACCAACATTAGCTATTATACACGACAGAAACATGAATATGACAGTTATATACTTGAAAACGATGTTTTGTATGCTTTTGCATGCTTAAAACAGCATTTTTATCTTGCTTTCACCAACATTAGCTATTATACACGACAGAAACATGAATATGACAGTTTAAATACTTGAAAACAGCATTTTGTATGTTTTTGCAAGCTGAAAGCAGCTATTCTATCTTGATTTTGCAAACATAAGCCATTACACACGACATATACATGAATATGACAGTTTAAATACTTGAAAACGGTGTTTTGTATGCTTTTGCATGCTTAAAACAGCTTTTTTATCTTGCTTTCACCAACATTAGCTATTATACGCGACAGAAACATGAATATGACAGTTTAAATACTTGAAAACGGTGTTTTGTATGCTTTTGCATGCTTAAAACAGCATTTTTATCTTGCTTTCACCCACATTAGCTATTATACACGACAGAAACATGAATATGACAGTTTAAATACTTGAAAACAGCATTTTGTATGTTTTTGCAAGCTGAAAGCAGCTATTCTATCTTGATTTTGCAAACATAAGCTATTACACACGACATATACATGAATATGACAGTTTAAATACTTGAAAACGGTGTTTTGTATGCTTTTGCATGCTTAAAACAGCATTTTTATCTTGCTTTTACCAACATTAGCTATTATACACGACAGAAACATGAATATGACAGTTTAAATACTTGAAAACAGCATTTTGTATGTTTTTGCAAGCTGAAAACAGCTATTTTATCTTGATTTTGCAAACATAAGCCATTACACACGTCATATACATGAATATGACAGTTTAAATACTTGAAAACGATGTTTTGTATGCTTTTGCATGCTTAAAACAGCATTTTTATCTTGCTTTCACCAACATTAGCTATTATACACGACAGAAACATGAATATGACAATTTAAATACTTGAAAACAGCATTTTGTATGTTTTTGCAAGCTGAAAACAGCTATATTATCTAGATTTTGCAAACATAAGCCATTACACACTACATATACATGAATATGACAGTTTAAATACTTGAAAACGGTGTTTTGTATGCTTTTGCATGCTTAAAACAGCATTTTTATGTTGCTTTCGCCAACATTAGCTATTATACACGACAGAAACATGAATATGACACTTTAAATACTTGAAAACGGTGTTTTGTATGCTTTTGCATTCTTAAACCAGCATTATTATCTTGCTTCCACCAACATTAGCTATAATACACGACAGATACATGAATATGACAGTTTAAATACTTGAAAACAGCATTTTGTATGTTTTTGCAAGCTGAAAACAGCTATTTTATCTTGATTTTGCAAACATAAGCCATTACACACGACATATACATGAATATAACAGTTTACATACTTGAAAACGGTGTTTTGTATGCTTTTGCATGCTTAAAACAGCATTTTTATCTTGCTTTCACCAACATTAGCTATTATACACGACAGAAACATGAATATGACAATTTAAATACTTGAAAACAGCATTTTGTATGTTTTTGCAAGCTGAAAACAGCTATATTATCTAGATTTTGCAAACATAAGCCATTACACACGACATATACATGAATATGACAGTTTAAATACTTGAAAACGGTGTTTCGTATGCTTTTGCATGCTTAAAACAGCATTTTTATATTGCTTTCGCCAACATTAGCTATTATACACGACAGAAACATGAATATGACACTTTAAATACTTAAAAACGGTGTTTTGTATGCTTTTGCATGCTTAAACCAGCATTTTTATCTTGCTTCCACCAACATTAGCTATAATACACGACAGAAACATAAATATGACAGTTTAAATACTTGAAAACAGCATTTTGTATGTTTTTGCAAGCTGAAAACAGCTATTTTATCTTGATTTTGCAAACATAAGCCATTACACACGACATGTACATGAATATGTCAGTTTAAATACTTGAAAACGGTGTTTTGGATGCTTTTGCATGCTTAAAACAGCACTTTTATCTTACTTTCACAAACATTAGCTATTATACACGACAGAAACATGACTATGACAGTTTAAATACTTGAAAACGGTGTTTTATATGCTTTTGCATGCTTAAAAAAGCATTTTTATCTTGCTTTCACCAACATTAGCTATAATACACGACAGAAACATGAATATGACAGTTTAAATACTTGAAAACAGCATTTTGTATGTTTTTGCAAGCTGAAAACAGCTATTTTATCTTGATTTTGCAAATATAAGCCATTACACACGACATATACATGAATATGACAGTATAAATACTTGAAAACGGTGTTTTGTATGCTTTTGCATGCTTAAAACAGCATTTTTATCTTGCTTTCACTAACTTTAGCTATTATACACGGCAGAAACATGAATATGACAGTTTAAATACTTGAAAACGATATTTTGTATGCTTTTGCATGCTTAAAACAGCATTTTTATCTTGCTTTCCCAACATTTGCTATTATACACGACAGAAACATGAATATGAGAGTTCTAATACTTGAAAACAGCATTTTGTATGTTTTTGCAAGCTGAAAACAGCTATTTTATCTTGATTTTGCAAACATAAGCCATTACACACGACATATACATGAATATGACAGTTTAAATACTTGAAAACGGTGTTTTGTATGCTTTTGCATGCTTAAAACAGCATTTTTATCTTGCTTTCACCAACATTAGCTATTATACACGACAGAAACATGAATATGACAATTTAAATACTTGAAAACGGTGTTTTGTATGCTTTTGCATGCTTAAAACAGAATTTTTATCTTGCTTTCACCAACATTAGCTATTATACACGACAGAAACATGATTATAACAGTTTAAATACTTGAAAACAGCATTTTGTATGTTTTTGCAATCTAAAAACAGCTATTTTATCTTGATTTTGCAAACATATGCCATTACACACGACATATACATGAATATGACAGTTTAAATACTTGAAAACGGTGTTTTGTATGCTTTTGCATGCTTAAAACAGCATTTTTATCTTGCTTTCACCAACATTAGCTATTATACACGACAGAAACATGAATATGACAATTTAAATACTTGAAAACGGTGTTTTGTATGCTTTTGCATGTTTAAAACAGCATTTTTATCTTGCTTTCACCAACATTAGCTATTATACACGACAGAAACATGAATATGACAGTTCAAATACTTGAAAACAGCATTTTGTATGTTTTTGCAAGCTAAAAACAGCTATTTTATCTTGATTTTGCAAACATATGCCATTACACACGACAGAAACATGAATATGATAGTTTAAATATTTGAAAACAGAATTTTGTATGTTTTTGCAAGCTGGAAACAGCTATTTTATCTTGATTTTGCAAACATTAGCCATTACACACGACATATACATGAATATGACAGTTTAAATACTTGAAAACGGCATTTTGTATGTTTTTGCAAGCTGAAAACAGCTATTTTATCTTGATTTTGCAAACATAAGCCGTTACACACGACACATACATGAATATGACAGTTTAATTTCTTGAAAACGGTGTTTTGTATGCTTTTGCATGCTTAAAACAGCATTTTTATCTTGCTTTCCCAACATTTGCTATTATACACAACAGAAACATGAATATGACAGTTTAAATACTTGAAAACAGCATTTTGTATGTTTTTGCAAGCTGAAAACAGCTATTTTATCTTGATTTTGCAAACATAAGCCGTTACACACGACACATACATGAATATGACAGTTTAATTTCTTGAAAACGGTGTTTTGTATGCTTTTGCATGCTTAAAACAGAATTTTTATCTTGCTTTCACCAACATTAGCTATTATACACGACAGAAACATGAATATGACAGTTTAAATACTTGAAAACGGTGTTTTGTATGCTTTTGCATACTAAAAACAGCATTTTTAACTTGCTTTCACCAACATTAGCTATTATACACGACAGAAACATGAATATGACACTTTAAATACTTGAAAACGGTGTTTTGTATGCTTTTGCATTCTTAAACCAGCATTATTATCTTGCTTCCACCAACATTAGCTATAATACACGACAGAAACATGAATATGACAGTTTAAATACTTGAAAACAGCATTTTGTATGTTTTTGCAAGCTGAAAACAGCTATTTTATCTTGATTTTGCAAACATAAGCCATTACACACGACATATACATGAATATGACAGTTTACATACTTGAAAACGGTGTTTTGTATGCTTTTGCATGCTTAAAACAGCATTTTTATCTTGCTTTCACCAACATTAGCTATTATACACGACAGAAACATGAATATGACAATTTAAATACTTGAAAACAGCATTTTGTATGTTTTTGCAAGCTGAAAACAGCTATATTATCTAGATTTTGCAAACATAAGCCATTACACACGACATATACATGAATATGACAGTTTAAATACTTGAAAACGGTGTTTCGTATGCTTTTGCATGCTTAAAACAGCATTTTTATATTGCTTTCGCCAACATTAGCTATTATACACGACAGAAACATGAATATGAAACTTTAAATACTTAAAAACGGAGTTTTGTATGCTTTTGCATGCTTAAACCAGCATTTTTATCTTGCTTTCACAAACATTAGCTATTATACACGACAGAAACATGAATATGACAGTTTAAATACTTGAAAACAGCATTTTCTATGTTTTTGCAAGCTGAAAACAGCTATTTTATCTTGATTTTGCAAACATAATCCATTACACACGTCATATACATGAATATGACAGTTTAAATACTTGAAAACGATGTTTTGTATGCTTTTGCATGCTTAAAACAGCATTTTTATCTTCCTTTCACCAACATTAGCTATTATACACGACAGAAACATAAATATGACAATTTAAATACTTGAAAACAGCATTTTGTATGTTTTTGCAAGCTGAAAACAGCTATATTATCTAGATTTTGCAAACATAAGCCATTACACACTACATATACATGAATATGACAGTTTAAATACTTGAAAACGGTGTTTTGTATGCTTTTGCATGCTTAAAACAGCATTTTTATGTTGCTTTCGCCAACATTAGCTATTATACACGACAGAAACATGAATATGACACTTTAAATACTTGAAAACGGTGTTTTGTATGCTTTTGCATTCTTAAACCAGCATTATTATCTTGCTTTCACCAACATTAGCTATAATACACGACAGAAACATGAATATGACAGTTTAAATACTTGAAAACAGCATTTTATATCTTTTTGCAAGCTGAAAACAGCTATTTTATCTTGATTTTGCAAACATAAGCCATTACACACGACATATACATGAATATGACAGTTTACATACTTGAAAACGGTGTTTTGTATGCTTTTGCATGCTTAAAACAGCATTTTTATCTTGCTTTCACCAACATTAGCTATTATACACGACAGAAACATGAATATGACAATTTAAATACTTGAAAACAGCATTTTGTATGTTTTTGCAAGCTGAAAACAGCTATATTATCTAGATTTTGCAAACATAAGCCATTACACACGACATATACATGAATATGACAGTTTAAATACTTGAAAACGGTGTTTCGTATGCTTTTGCATGCTTAAAACAGCATTTTTATATTGCTTTCGCCAACATTAGCTATTATACACGACAGAAACATGAATATGACACTTTAAATACTTAAAAACGGTGTTTTGTATGCTTTTGCATGCTTAAACCAGCATTTTTATCTTGCTTCCACCAACATTAGCTATAATACACGACAGAAACATAAATATGACAGTTTAAATACTTGAAAACAGCATTTTGTATGTTTTTGCAAGCTGAAAACAGCTATTTTATCTTGATTTTGCAAACATAAGCCATTACACACGACATATACATGAATATGACAGTTTAAATACTTGAAAACGGTGTTTTGTATGCTTTTGCATGCTAAAAACAGCATTTTTATTACTTTCACCAACATTAGCTATTATACACGACAGAAACATGAATATGACAGTTTAAATACTTGAAAACGGTGTTTTGTATGTTTTTGCATGCTTAAAACAACAATTTTATCTTGCTTTCACCAATATTAGCTATTATACACGACAGGATCTTGAATATGACAGTTTAAATACTTGAAAACAGCATTTTGCATGTTTTTGCAAGCTGAAAACAGTTATTTTATCTTGATTTTGCAAACATAAGCCATTACACACTACATATACATGAATATGACAGTTTAAATACTTGAAAACGGTGTTTTGTATGCTTTTGCATGCTTAAAACAGCATTTTTATCTTGCTTTCACCAACATAAGCTATTTTACACGACAGAAACATGAATATGACAGTTTAAATACATGAAAACAGCATTTTGTATGTTTTTGCAAGCTGAAAACAGCTATTTTATCTTGATTTTGCAAACATAAGCCATTCCACACGACATATATATGAATATGATAGTATAAATACTTGAAAACGGTGTTTTGTATGCTTTTGTATGCTTAAAACAGCAATTTTATCTAGCTTTCACCAACATTAGCTATTATACACGACAGAAAAATGAATATGACAGTTTATATACTTGAAAACAGCATTTAGTATGTTTATGCAAGCTGAAAACAGCTATTTTATCTTGATTTTGCAAACATAAGCCATTACACACGACATGTACATGAATATGTCAGTTTAAATACTTGAAAACGGTGTTTTGTATGCTTTTGCATGCTAAAAACAGCATTTTTAACATGCTTTCACCAACATTAGCTATTATACACGACAGAAACATGAATATGACAGTTTAAATACTTGAAAACAGCATTTTGTATGTTTTTGCAAGCTGAAAACAGCTATTTTATCTTGATTTTGCAAATATAAGCCATTACACACGACATATACATGAATATGACAGTTTAAATACTTGAAAACGGTGTTTTGTATGCTTTTGCATGCTTAAAACAGCTTTTTTATCTTGCTTTCACCAACATTAGCTATTATACGCGACAGAAACATGAATATGACAGTTTAAATACTTGAAAACGGTGTTTTGTATGCTTTTGCATGCTTAAAACAGCATTTTTATCTTGCTTTCACCAACATTAGCTATTATACACGACAGAAACATGAATATGACAGTTTAAATACTTGAAAACAGCATTTTGTATGTTTTTGCAAGCTGAAAGCAGCTATTCTATCTTGATTTTGCAAACATAAGCCATTACACACGACATATACATGAATATGACAGTTTAAATACTTGAAAACGGTGTTTTGTATGCTTTTGCATGCTTAAAACAGCATTTTTATCTTGCTTTTACCAACATTAGCTATTATACACGACAGAAACATGAATATGACAGTTTAAATACTTGAAAACAGCATTTTGTATGTTTTTGCAAGCAGAAAACAGCTATTTTATCTTGATTTTGCAAACATAAGCCATTCCACACGACATATATATGAATATGACAGTTTAAATACTTGAAAACGGTGTTTTGTATGCTTTTGTATGCTTAAAACAGCATTTTTATCTAGCTTTCACCAACATTAGCTATTATACACGACAGAAACATGAATATTTATTTATTTATTTATTATTAACAGCCGCTCAACAGGTTACAGAGACTGTAACCCAATTACTGAGGGCTAGAGAA
Source organism: Poecilus cupreus (assembly GCA_963942605.1). Classification (NCBI taxonomy): domain Eukaryota; kingdom Metazoa; phylum Arthropoda; class Insecta; order Coleoptera; family Carabidae; genus Poecilus; species Poecilus cupreus. Next base: position 43,223 of record CAWWDY010001463.1, on the reverse strand, counting down.
CAAAACATAGAATACAACAGTTTCAACATAACAATAAAGAAGGGAACAAAAACATATAAATAAATTTCACATACCAGAGAAATAAATAATTAAACTATTTTTAAATCTATACAGACTATAATAAAACAAATCAATGTCTGTGTTCGAAATATAGTTGTTAAAAATCTGACACATTCTTCTGACAGGCGCTCTAAGTTCATAGTTCGTTACCGTAAATGATAATTTAAATGTATATTTTGCACTGACTGATCTAATTTAAGAACGTGGTACGGCAAAGTCTATATTTTCCAAAGCTGGAGCATCATTAATGTGGCCATGAATAAGTTTGTATAAATAGACACAGGACAGAATATTTCGTCGATTCTCAAGAGTTACCATATTGAAATATTGTAAAGAGCTGGAGTAACTGTACGTGTAACAATTGAAAGAGTTAAAAAATTTCCGTGCACAGAACCTAACAAACTTTCTCTGGATTCGTTCAATTTCGTCACTTTGATTACTATACAAAGGATTCCAGACCACAAGACAATACTCAAGCTTAGAGCGTACAAACGAGTAGTATAAGGAATATGACAGTTTATATACTTGAAAACAGCTTTTGTATGTTTTTGCAAGCTGAAAACAGCTATTTTATCTTGATTTTGCAAACATAAGCCATTACACACGACATGTACATGAATATGTCAGTTTAAATACTTGAAAACGGTGTTTTGGATGCTTTTGCATGCTTAAAACAGCACTTTTATCTTACTTTCACAAACATTAGCTATTATACACGACAGAAACATGACTATGACAGTTTAAATACTTGAAAACGGTGTTTTATATGCTTTTGCATGCTTAAAAAAGCATTTTTATCTTGCTTTCACCAACATTAGCTATAATACACGACAGAAACATGAATATGACAGTTTAAATACTTGAAAACAGCATTTTGTATGTTTTTGCAAGCTGAAAACAGCTATTTTATCTTGATTTTGCAAATATAAGCCATTACACACGACATATACATGAATATGACAGTTTAAATACTTGAAAACGGTGTTTTGTATGCTTTTGCATGCTTAAAACAGCTTTTTTATCTTGCTTTCACCAACATTAGCTATTATACGCGACAGAAACATGAATATGACAGTTTAAATACTTGAAAACGGTGTTTTGTATGCTTTTGCATGCTTAAAACAGCATTTTTATCTTGCTTTCACCAACATTAGCTATTATACACGACAGAAACATGAATATGACAGTTTAAATACTTGAAAACATCATTTTGTATGTTTTTGCAAGCTGAAAGCAGCTATTCTATCTTGATTTTGCAAACATAAGCCATTACACACGACATATACATGAATATGACGGTTTAAATACTTGAAAACGGTGTTTTGTATGCTTTTGCATGCTTAAAACAGCATTTTTATCTTGCTTTTACCAACATTAGCTATTATACACGACAGAAACATGAATATGACAGTTTAAATACTTGAAAACAGCATTTTGTATGTTTTTGCAAGCAGAAAACAGCTATTTTATCTTGATTTTGCAAACATAAGCCATTCCACACGACATATATATGAATATGACTGTTTAAATACTTGAAAACGGTGTTTTGTATGCTTTTGTATGCTTAAAACAGCATTTTTATCTAGCTTTCACCAACATTAGCTATTATACACGACAGAAACATGAATATTTATTTATTTATTTATTATTAACAGCCGCTCAACAGGTTACAGAGACTGTAACCCAATTACTGAGGGCTAGAGAACAAAACATAGAATACAACAGTTTCAACATAACAATAAAGAAGGGAACAAAAACATATAAATAAATTTCACATACCAGAGAAATAAATAATTAAACTATTTTTAAATCTATACAGACTATAATAAAACAAATCAATGTCTGTGTTCGAAATATAGTTGTTAAAAATCTGACACATTCTTCTGACAGGCGCTCTAAGTTCATAGTTCGTTGCCGTAAATGATAATTTAAATGTATATTTTGCACTGACTGATCTAATTTAAGAACGTGGTACGGCAAAGTCTATATTTTCCAAAGCTGGAGCATCATTAATGTGGCCATGAATAAGTTTGTATAAATAGACACAGGACAGAATATTTCGTCGATTCTCAAGAGTTACCATATTGAAATATTGTAAAGAGCTGGAGTAACTGTACGTGTAACAATTGAAAGAGTTAAAAAATTTCCGTGCACAGAACCTAACAAACTTTCTCTGGATTCGTTCAATTTCGTCACTTTGATTACTATACAAAGGATTCCAGACCACAAGACAATACTCAAGCTTAGAGCGTACAAACGAGTAGTATAAGGAATATGACAGTTTATATACTTGAAAACAGCTTTTGTATGTTTTTGCAAGCTGAAAACAGCTATTTTATCTTGATTTTGCAAATATAAGCCATTACACACGACATATACATGAATATGACAGTTTAAATACATGAAAACGGTGTTTTGTATGCTTTTGTATGCTTTAAACAGCATTTTTATCTTGCTTTCACCAACATTAGCTATTATACACGACAGAAACATGAATATGACAGTTTAATTACTTGAAAACAGCATTTTGTATGTTTTTGCAAGCTGAAAACAGCTATTTTATCTTGATTTTGCAAACATAAGCCATTACACACGACATATACATGAATATGACAGTTTAAATACTTGAAAACGGTGTTTTGTATGCTTTTGTATGCTTTAAACAGCATTTTTATCTTGCTTTCACCAACATTAGCTATTATACACGACAGAAACATGAATATGACAGTTTAAATACTTGAAAACAGCATTTTGTATGTTTTTGCAAGCTGAAAACAGCTATTTTATCTTTATTTTGCAAACATAAGCCATTACACACGACATATACATGAATATGACAGTTTAAATACATGAAAACGGTGTTTTGTATGCTTTTGTATGCTTTAAACAGCATTTTTATCTTGCTTTCACCAACATTAGCTATTATACATGACAGAAACATGAATATGACAGTTTAAATACTTGAAAACAGCATTTTGTATGTTTTTGCAAGCTGAAAGCAGCTATTTTATCTTGATTTTGCAAACATAAGCCATTACACACGACATATACATGAATATGACAATTTAAATACTTGAAAACGGTGTTTTGGATGCTTTTGCATGCTTAAAACAGCATTTTTATCTTACTTTCACAAACATTAGCTATTATACACGACAGAAACATGACTATGACAGTTTAAATTCTTGAAAACAGCATTTTGTATGTTTTTGCAAGCTTAAAACAGCATTTTTATCTTGCTTTCACCAACATTAGCTATTATACACGACAGATACATGAATATGACAGTTTAATTACTTGAAAACAGCATTTTGTATGTTTTTGCAAGCTGAAAACAGCTATTCTATCTTGATTTTGCAAACATAAGCCATTACACACGACATATATATGAATATGACAGTTTAAATACTTAACGGTATTTTGTATGCTTTTGCATGCTTTAAACAGCATTTTTATCTTGCTTTCACCAACATTAGTTATTATACACGACAGAAACATGAATATGACAGTTTAAATACTTAAAAACAGCATTTTGTATGTTTTTGCAAGCTGAAAACAGCTATTTTATCTTGATTTTGCAAACATAAGCCATTACACACGACATATACATGAATATGACAGTTTAAATACATGAAAACGGTGTTTTGTATGCTTTTGTATGCTTTAAACAGCATTTTTATCTTGCTTTCACCAACATTAGCTATTATACACGACAGAAACATGAATATGACAATTTAAATACTTGAAAACAGCATTTTGTATGTTTTTGCAAGCTGAAAACAGCTATATTATCTAGATTTTGCAAACATAAGCCATTACACACTACATATACATGAATATGACAGTTTAAATACTTGAAAACGGTGTTTTGTATGCTTTTGCATGCTTAAAACAGCATTTTTATGTTGCTTTCGCCAACATTAGCTATTATACACGACAGAAACATGAATATGACACTTTAAATACTTGAAAACGGTGTTTTGTATGCTTTTGCATTCTTAAACCAGCATTTTTATCTTGCTTTCACCAACATTAGCTATAATACACGACAGAAACATGAATATGACAGTTTAAATACTTGAAAACAGCATTTTGTATGTTTTTGCAAGCTGAAAACAGCTATATTATCTAGATTTTGCAAACATAAGCCATTACACACTACATATACATGAATATGACAGTTTAAATACTTGAAAACGGTGTTTTGTATGCTTTTGTATGCTTTAAACAGCATTTTTATCTTGCTTTCACCAACATTAGCTATTATACACGACAGAAACATGAATATGACAATTTAAATACTTGAAAACAGCATTTTGTATGTTTTTGCAAGCTGAAAACAGCTATTTTATCTTGATTTTGCAAACATAAGCCATTACACACTACATATACATGAATATGACAGTTTAAATACTTGAAAACGGTGTTTTGTATGCTTTTGCATGCTTAAAACAGCATTTTTATGTTGCTTTCGCCAACATTAGCTATTATACACGACAGAAATATGAATATGACACTTTAAATACTTGAAAACGGTGTTTTGTATGCTTTTGCATTCTTAAACCAGCATTATTATCTTGCTTTCACCAACATTAGCTATAATACACGACAGAAACATGAATATGACAGTTTAAATACTTGAAAACAGCATTTTGTATGTTTTTGCAAGCTGAAAACAGCTATTTTATCTTGATTTGGCAAACATAAGCCATTACACACGACATATACATGAATATGACAGTTTAAATACATGAAAACGGTGTTTTGTATGCTTTCGTATCCTTTAAACAGCATTTTTATCTTGCTTTCACCAACATTAGCTATTATACACGACAGAAACATGAATATGACAGTTTAAATACTTGAAAACAGCATTTTGTATGTTTTTGCAAGCTGAAAACAGCTATTTTATCTTGATTTTGCAAACATAAGCCATTACACACGACATATACATGAATATGACAGTTTAAATACTTGAAAACGGTGTTTTGGATGCTTTTGAATGCTTAAAACAGCATTTTTATCTTACTTTCACAAACATTAGCTATTATACACGACAGAAACATGACTATGACAGTTTAAATTCTTGAAAACAGCATTTTCTTTGTTTTTGCAAGCTTAAAACAGCATTTTTATCTTGCTTTCACCAACATTAGCTATTATACACGACAGATACATGAATATGACAGTTTAAATACTTGAAAACAGCATTTTGTATGTTTTTGCAAGCTGAAAACAGCTATTTTATCTTGATTTTGCAAACATTAGCCATTACACACGAAACGTACATCAATATGACAGTTTAATTTCTTGAAAACGGTGTTTTGTATGCTTTTGCATGCTTAAAACAGCATTTTTATCTTGCTTTCACCAACATTAGCTATTATACACGACAGAAACATGAATATGACAGTGTAAATACTTGAAAACGGTGTTTTGTATGCTTTTGCATGCTTTAACCAGCACTTTTATCTTGCTTTCACCAACATTAGCTATTATACACGACAGAAAGATGAATATGACAGTTTAAATACTTGAAAACAGCATTTTGTATGTTTTTGCAAGCTGAAAACAGCTATTTTATCTCTATTTTGCAAACATAAGCCATTACACACGACATATACATGAATATGACAGTTTAAATACTTGAAAACGATATTTTGGAAGCTTTTGCATGCTTAAAACAGCATTTTTATCTTACTTTCACAAACATTAGCTATTATACACGACAGAAACATGACTATGACAGTTTAAATTCTTGAAAACAGCATTTTGTATGTTTTTGCAAGCTTAAAACACATTTTTATCTTGCTTTTACCAACATTAGCTATTATACACGACAGATACATGAAAATGACAGTTTAAATACTTGAAAACAGCATTTTGTATGTTTTTGCAAGCTGAAAACAGCTATTTTATCTTGATTTTGCAAACATAAGCCATTACACATGAAACGTACATGAATATGACAGTTTAATTTCTTGAAAACGGTGTTTTGTATGCTTTTGCATGCTTAAAACAGCATTTTTATCTTGCTTTCACCAACATTAGCTATTATACACGACAGAAACATGAATATGACAGTGTAAATACTTGATAACGGTGTTTTGTATGCTTTTGCATGCTTTAACCAGCACTTTTATCTTGCTTTCACCAACATTAGCTATTATACACGACAGAAAGATGAATATGACAGTTTAAATACTTGAAAACAGCATTTTGTATGTTTTTGCAAGCTGAAAACAGCTATTTTATCTCTATTTTGCAAACATATGCCATTACACACGACATATACATGAATATGACAGTTTGAATACTTGAAAACGGTGTTTTGTATGCTTTTGCATGCTTTAAACAGCATTTTTATCTTGCTTTCACCAACATTAGCTATTATACACGACAGAAACATGAATATGGCAGTTTAAATACTTGAAAACAGCATTTTGTATGTTTTTGCAAGCTGAAAACAGCTATTTTATCTTGATTTTGCAAACATAAGCCATTACACACGACATATACATGAATATGACAGTTTAAATACATGAAAACGGTGTTTTGTATGCTTTTGTATGCTTTAAACAGCATTTTTATCTTGCTTTCACCAACATTAGCTATTATACACGACAGAAACATGAATATGACAGTTTAAATACTTGAAAACAGCATTTTGTATGTTTTTGCAAGCTGAAAGCAGCTATTTTATCTTGATTTTGCAAACATAAGCCATTACACACGACATATACATGAATATGACAGTTTAAATACTTGAAAACGGTGTTTTGGATGCTTTTGCATGCTTAAAACAGCATTTTTATCTTACTTTCACAAACATTAGCTATTATACACGACAGAAACATGACTATGACAGTTTAAATTCTTGAAAACAGCATTTTGTATGTTTTTGCAAGCTTAAAACAGCATTTTTATCTTGCTTTCACCAACATTAGCTATTATACACGACAGATACATGAATATGACAGTTTAATTACTTGAAAACAGCATTTTGTATGTTTTTGCAAGCTGAAAACAGCTATTCTATCTTGATTTTGCAAACATAAGCCATTACACACGACATATACATGAATATGACAGTTTAAATACTTGAAAACGGTGTTTTGTATGCTTTTGCATGCTTAAAACAGAATTTTTATCTTGCTGTCACCAACATTAGCTATTATACACGACAGAAACATGAATATGACAGTTTAAATACTTGAAAACAGCATTTTGTATGTTTTTTCAAGCTGAGAACAGCTATTTTATCTTGATTTTGCAAACATAATCCATTACACACGACATATACATGAATATGACAGTTTAAATACTAGAAAACGGTGTTTTGTATGCTTTTGCATGCTTAAAACAGCATTTTTTCTTGCTTTCACCAACATTAGCTATTATACACGACAGAAACATGAATATGACAGTTTAAATACTTGAAAACGGTGATTTGTATGCTTTTGCATGCTTAAAACGGCATTTTTATCATGCTTTCACCAACATTAGCTATTATACACGACAGAAACATGAATATGACAGTTTATATACTTGAAAACAGCATTTTGTATGTTTTTGCAAGCTGAAAACAGCTATTTTATCCCTATTTGGCAAACATAAGCCATTACACACGGCATATACATGAATATGACAGTTTAAATACTTGAAAACGATGTTTTATATGCTTCTGCATGCTTAAAACAGCATTTTTATCTTGCTTATACCAACATTAGCTATTATACACGACAGAAACATGAATATGATAGTTTAAATATTTGAAAACAGCATTTTGTATGTTTTTGCAAGCTGGAAACAGCTATCCAATATACTATTCAGCTTAACTTTTTGGCTACCTAGAAACCATTTGTGCGCAGCTCTAGAGCCTACACGGTTTGATATATTCGAATGAAACCTTTACAGGCATCTACAGTTTGATTGGGAATACGTGCTTTTTATGAATTCACATTTTTATTACACATGATGTGCGAGATATTAAGTAAATAAACTAATTTTTTGTTTCGTGTAGCTTTTGTTAAATAACACGCGTTGCTACTTCTGTTAAAAATTCAAAGATAAAGGGTATTGACAGTTCACTTTCAAATTCATTTTTTTATTTTTAAATTGATGTTTTAAAATTTTACAAAGTATTAAGCATGTACGCTCATTTATTCTAAACAAAAATAAATTTACCATACTTGTCTAACTTGTCTAGAATTTAAGTAATTTATTTTTAAAATTTCAAAGTGAACTGTCAATACACTTTATCTTTAATTTTTTTAAAAAAAGAATGACAACTTGTCATTTTTGACAGTTCAGTTCAAAATTTTAATTATACATTACTTTAATTGTAGACAGGTTAGATAAGTTTGCTATATTTATTAGTGTTTAGAATAAAGAAGCGAACATGAGTACTATTTTGTAAATTTTTTAAAGTGGTAGAAATGATTTACATATTTTGACAGTTGCAATTAATTCAAATTGATTTGTAAACGTCAATATTTTATGAAAAATAGTTTTGGTCACGTACTAAATTACAAATACACTGAAATTAAATGAAATTCATGGTAAGTGTATAATTTAATTATAGAATATCATTTCTCCTAATAATTTTGCAGGAAATACATTACGAACTTCATTATAAATGTCAAATATAAATTAGGTTATATGAACAAAGAACAAATTAAATTTGAAAATACTATAGAATTTCGGAAGAAATTAATAAATACTTATAAAACAAATTATATTGGATGAATTAGGAGCAATCAAAATGAAAACATACAACTTTTTAATTCAAAATCCTTGTACAGATTGAAGTATCTTGTATTGATTAAAAATGTTGTTTTTTACATAAACAACCAAAAATTAATTATAATTTATGGTAAGTGTGTATAATTTAATTGTACAATATACATTTTCCCGATTATATTGCAGAGAACTCATATTTCAAGAATTCCATAAAAAAAAAAATCAACCATAAGTTTGGTTATATTTTCACGGAACAATTTATGAAATACTATTCCATTATGTACGAAATGATTAAATACCAATGAAACTAATTTTATTCGATGTATTAGGGCTATCAAAGTGTAAACATAATGCATTCCTGAATTTGTGAAAAATTTTGACATTTCACGGTATATCAGTGAGGGAATCGTTAAAAAAGTTGATTCTTCATTTATAAATAGTGAAATTAAATATAATACATAGTAGGAAGATATATTTTTATTTTATGTTGTAGAGAAAAACATATACAAATAAATCAAGCATCAATGATAAAATTAAATTTTGTTGTATTTACAAGATATCAACTATAGAATTACGCATAAAATTATTAAATACTAATGAAGCAATATAGCATTAGCTGTATTATATATTATAAGAAAAATTCATGAAGAGGAAGATTACAGTACATATGTCAGCAGTTTTCTTATTAAATTCAATTAAATTATCTTACGTAGTTATTTAAATCTCAAACAGTAGATGACGAAAGTTGTCATATTCATGATGAAAACTATGCTACTCTACCCGGTCAACAACCTGCTAATATTCCAAGAGGAAATATTTTTCGGCAGCTATTTATACGGAACGAAACATTTTGACTAGGATCAATTTTAAAATATTGGTATGGCGATTAGAATAATAATTTCTAGTGTGAAAATAATATACTTTTATTGTTTTATATAATAATTTATTGTAATGAAAGAGTTTCATTGTTGTAATCAAGTATTTTCATTATTGTAATCAAAAATTTATATTGTCACAAATTTTTGTGCAACGTGTTATTTTTGACAGATGTTTGAAATTTTAATTAAAAATTACAATAATTCTAGACAAGTCAATTAAAATAATTAAAAATAATGGCTAATAAAATTTTTCTTTTTGATTGCATTTTGAAGTTTATATGTTATTGTGACGCTAAATCTGTATTATAGAATCAAATTTACTGAAAATTAAATAAAACCGGGAAATTTAAATTCAAAGTATAACTGTCAAACCGACGTTAGACTGAAGAAGGACGGTATTACACGACCAAATTTTATAAAAATGAAGAAAACCGCGAACTTGACAGCAAAAAATTATTTCGAATAACAGTTTACAATTTGATGCTATGTTGACGTTAAACTAAGAAAAGTCGGTATTACACGATCAAATTAAGTAAAAATAAAGTTAATCCGCCAAATTTGTCGAAAATGTAGAATTCTAATTATTGTTTATTATTATTAACGGTATTTTTAAATTGACAAGATAATAATAGAAATGTCAGATTGACAGAATTCTTTATTACATTATCAAATTTAATAAAAATAAAAAAACGCGAAATTTAAATGATAAAATAATTTCCAATAATAGTTATTTACATTACAAGTGGGCAAAGTAAGGAATTACCCACGAGAGAAATCTTAGATAATTTTATCGAGTGGGTAATTCAATTTGCCCACGTGTGAAGTATAACGTTTTATCCAACACTTCTTAATAAATGAAAAATTTAATAAAGAAATATTATTTGACAGTGACATATGCTTTAAATTTTTAAATTAAAATGTCAATCGAAGTAGTTACCAAGGTGTTGTGTGTTATTATTATTGTTATAAATAAAAAAATACTCACTAGTGGCTTTCCTCAAAATTATACCCACTAGTGGATAATCTGTTACTTTGCTTGTTTAAAATCGCCATAGTTATAGAGCATTTATTGAGAGGTGTTGGATAAAAAAATTTTCACTTTGATGCAACTTTTATTTAAACTAGGAAAAGTCGGTATTACACGATCAAATTTATTAAAAATAAAGTAATTGCGTTAAATTAGTCGACAATGTAATATGCAAATTATTATATATTATTATTGACGGTTCTTTTAAATTGACAAGATAATAATAGAAATGTCAGATTGACAGAAGTATTTATAACATGAACAAATTTAATAAAAATAAAATAAAACCTTGAAATTAAATTCCAACTGAATTTTTTTTATAGTTAGATTATGTAAAGTTGGTATTACACGATCAAATTTAATAATAATAAAGTGAATTCGCCAAATTTGTTGACAAAGGAGAATGCAAATTATTGTACATTATTATTGATAATATTTTTAAATTACCAATAGAAATATCAGATTGACAAAAGGCTTTATCACATGATCAAATATTAATTAAGTTGTTAAATGTTTGATTTAATTATTTTTTTTAATCACTTTTTGAGTATCCAAAGAAAGATGTCGAATAGACGGGACAAATGATAATATAGAAAATGGCGGCTGTCGATTGTTTTCATAAAAGACATCAGAAAAAGTGGTATCAAATGAGAATCTTGAATAGACAAGTTTAAATTTATTCGCTTCCGTTGTACTTTGAAGTGTAATTGACAAGATAACGTAAGACTGGGTAAGGTTGATATTACACGATCAAATTTTATAAAAATTTAAAAAACCGCGAAATTTAAAGGAAAAAAATTTCCGTTAAAATTTCACGATTTTATTCTACTTTGACGTTAGATTAGGTAAAGTCGACAATATGGAATGCAAATTATTATACATTATTATTAGCGGTATTTTTAAATTGCCAAGAAGACAATAGAAATGTCAGTTTGCAAAAATCTTTATAATATGATCAAATATTAATGCAAATTGTGTTTAATTTAAATTTAATTTTTTTTTTTTTGGTATCTAACTTGTTGGGTATGAAATGAAATGTTTTAGGAGTTCGCAGATAATCTTTTTTTTTAAGTCACTTGCAGGGTAAAAATTAAAACACTTGGTCTTGGTAATATCTACGGAAAATGTATTAATTGTGTTTGTTGTAATTTTTTTCGCAAACCAATTACGATCGGCAATTATTTTTCCTTAAAATTTATGAATATTTGCGACCTGTGGGGTATCTAGTAAAATGTTTCAGAAGTGAAATATTGAGGAACTTAGTAATGACCGATCTTTATTATAAATCAGTACGATTGGCAATTGCATTTCTGAAAATTCCCCTAAACCTAGCTTGTGAAGTATTGAATGTAACCTTTCAGGTTCAAAAAGTTGGAAAAAGTAGTGATGAACCTTCTTTATCATAAATAATAACGACCAGCAATTGTTTTTGTGGAAATTACTAGAAACTTAACTTAGGGGTATTAAATGAACTGTTTTAGAGACGGGAAGTTAAGAGACACTGACATGAAAGCGAGGAACGCAGTGACGAGCTTTCTTCACTAATGTATTGACATGAAAGCGAGGAACGAAGTGACGAGCTTTCCTCGCCAATGCACTGACATGAAAGTGAGGAATGAAGTGACGTATTTTCTTCGCCAATTTACTGACTTGGAAGCGAGGAACAAAGAGACTGCTATCTTCTTCAGTGTCGCGGAGCCTAGGGGTCAGACCTGCGAAGCAGGTCGGACCGCTAGTCCAATATACTAAAAGGCTTAATTCACTTTCTATACTTTCATCTGCCTAGTAACCATTTGTGCGCAGCTCTAGAGCCTAGATGGTTTGACGGATTTCAGTGAAACCTTTTTTGGAAGTTAGAGATTTTTTGGGAATACGTGCTTTTTATGAATTCACATTTTTAGTACATATGATGTGCGAGATATTAAATAAAAAAGGTTTATGGATCAAAGTGTGCGGTTGCTATGAAAGTGGAGTTTGTTGATTCTGGTTGTAACTTTACAAAAATTTATGTTCAATTTGTCATTTCTGACAGTTCTGTTTCAAAAATTAATTATAAATTACATATATTCTAGACAAATTGAAGATGTTTTGTAAATTTATCTGGATTCAGAATTAGTGAACAAATATGTGTACTATTTTGTAAATATTTTAAAAGTTAATTAAAAAAATAAAAATTGTAGCTGTCACTTTTCACAAATTTTTGTGCAACTAGTTATTTTTGACATTTCAGTCTGAAATTTTAAATTACTTTAATTGTAGTTCAGCTAGAAAAATTTGGTAATTTGTTTGTGTTTAGAATAAATTAACAAACGATTATTTTGAAATTTTTTTAAAAATATTAATTTTTTTCCATATTATTTTCAAATTTAAAATAAATATGACAGATGTCTTTGCTCGTCAACCTTATTTCTTTTAAGGATTTTAGGCGGTAAAATTCAAATGAGTTAACTTCTAATCTTACACAAATAAGTTGAAAATTATTTTTCACTTCATAGATGGTTTCTTTTTCTTTTCAAAAAATACAACAGATGTCTCTGCTTGACAACATCTAAGTATTTTAGGCGGTTAAATTTAAATAAGTTAATTAGTAATCTAATATAAAAAGATCGTTTTAAATATTTATAATCAATTTCAGAATTTTTTTTTTTTATTATCAGTTGTTTTTTATTTCTAATCCTTCCGTGTTTGGTACTAAATTAAAAGTTTCACGTTAGAGATTTATAATAAAGTATCATAAAGGTATTTTGGACGATTGTCAATTGTTTTTGATAAATATTATTTAAATCCTACCGTGTTTGGTATTGAATTAAAGGTCTCGCAGTGAAAATTTGAACTCAAATGTAAAAAAGTTGATTTGGACGATCGTTAATTGTTTTGTATAAATATATTTAATTCCTACCGAGTTTGGTATCAAATTAAAGACCTCGCGGAGGAGATTTGAACTTATGTGTAAAAAAATTGTTTTGGACGATTGTCAATTGTTTTTTAAAAATATTATTTAAATCCTACCGTGATTGGTATCAAATTAAAGGCCTTGCGGAGGAGATTCTAACTCAAGTGTCAAAAAGTTGTTTTGGACGATTGTCAATTGTTTCTTATAAATATTATTTAAATCCTACCGTGTTTGGTGTCAAATTAAAGGCCTCGCGGAGGAGATTTGAACTCAAGTGTCAAAAAGTTATTTTGAACGATTGTCAATTGTTTTATATAAATATTATTTAAATCCTACTGTGTTTGGTATTAAATAAAAGGTCTCGCAGAGAAGATTTAAACTGAAGTGTCAAAAAGTTATTTTGGACGATTGTCAATTGTTTTTTATAATTATTATTTAAATCCTACCGTGTTTGGTATCAAATTAAAGGTCTCGCGGAAGAAATTTGAACTCAAGTGTCAAAAAGTTGTTTTGGACGATCGTTAATTGTTTTGTATATATGTTATTTAATTCCTACCGTGTTTGATATCAAATTAAAGGTCTCGCGGAACAGATTTGAACTCAAGTGTCAAAAAGTTATTTTGGACGATTGTCAATTGTTTTTTATAAATATTATTTATATCCTACCGTGTTTGGTATCAAATTAAAGGTCTCGCGGAAGAGATTTGAACTCAAGTGTCAAATAGTTGTTTTGAATGATCCTTAATTGTGTTTTGTAAATATTATTTAAATTCTACCGTGTTTGGTATCAAATTAAAGGTATCACGGGGGTGATTTGAACTCAAGTGCCAAGAAGTTGTTTTGGACGATTGTCAATTGTTTTTTATAAATATTATTTAAATCCTACCGTGTTTGGTATCAAATTAAAAGTCTCACAGAAGCGAGGAACGAAGTGACGAGCTTCCTTCGTCCATGTACTGGCATGGAAGCGAGGAACGTAGTGACAAGCTTTCTTCATTAATGTACTCACACGGAAGCGAGGAACGTAGTGACGAACTTGCTTCGCCAATTGTTTGGTATTAATTGGAAGTTATTTAAGACTATCAATTTATTTTCAGTTTCGCCGATGCACAGACATGAAAGCGAGGAACGAAGTGACGAGCTTTATTTGTCAATGTACTGATACGGAAGCGAGGAAAGTAGTGACGAGCTAGCTTCGCCAATTGTTTGGTATTAATTGGAAGTTATTTAAGATTATCAATTTATTTTCAGTTGTACTTCTTCAGTGACGCGGAGCCTAGGGGACAGACCTGCGAAGCAGGTCGGACCGCTAGTCCAATATACTAAAAGGCTTAATTCACTTTCTATATATACTTTCATCTGCCTAGTAACCAATTTGTGCGCAGCTCTAGAGCCTAGACGGTTTGACGGATTTCAGTGAAACCTTTACCGGAAGTTAGAGATTTTTTGGGAATACGTGCTTTTTATGAATTCACATTTTTAGTACACATGATGTGCGATATATTAAATAAAATAGGTTTATGGATCAAAGTGTGCGGTTGCTATGAAAGTGGAGTTTGTTGATTCTGGTCGTAACTTTACAAAAATTTATGTTCAATTTGTCATTTCTGACAGTTCTGTTTCAAAAATTAATTATAAATTACATATATTCTAGATAACTTGAAGATGTTTTGTAAAGTTATATGTGTTTAGAATTAATGAACAAACATGTGTACTACTTTGTAAGTATTTTAAAAGTCAATTAAAAAAATAAAAAATGTAGCTGTCACTTTTCACAAATTTTTGTGCAACTAGTTATTTTTGACATTTCAGTCTGAAATTTTAAATATAAATTACTTTAAATGTAGTTCAGTTAGACAAGTTTGGCGATTTATTTGTGTTTAGAATAAATATGCAAACATTATTATTATTTTGTAATTATTTTAAATTTGAATTTTTTTTTTCATATTTTTTTTTAAATTTAAAATAATTATGACAGATGTCGTTGTTCGTCAACCTCGATTCTTTTAAGAAATTTAGGCGGTAAAATTCAAATGAGTTAACTTCTTATCTAACATAAAAAAGTTGAGAAATATTTTTCGCTTCATAGATGGTATATTTTTCTTCTCAAAAAATACAACAGATGACTCTGATCGACAACATCGATACTTCTAAGTATTGTAGGCGGTAAATTTTAAACAAGTTAATTAGTTATCCAATAAAAAGATCGTTTTAAATATTTATAATCAATTTCAGAATTATTTTTTTATCATCAGTTGTTTTTTATTTCTAATCCTGACGTGTTTGGTACTAAATTAAAAGTTTCACGTTAGAGATTTAAAATAAAGTATCATAAAGGTATTTTGGACGATTGTCAATTGTTTTTTATAAATATTGTTTAAATCCTACCGTGTTTGGTATTGAATTAAAGGTCTCGCAGTGGAGATTTGAACTCAAATGTCAAAAAGTTGATTTGGACGACCGTTAATTGTTTTGTATAAATGTTATTTAATTCCTACCGAGTTTGGTATCAAATTAAAGACCTCGCGGAGGAGATTTGAACTTACGTGTCAAAAAGATGTTTTGAACGATTGTCAATTGTTTTGTATAAATGTTATTTAATTCCTACCGTGTTTGGTATCAAATTAAAGGCCTCGCGGAGGACATTTAAACTCAAGTTTCAAAACGTTATTTTGTACGGTTGTCAATTGTTTTTTATAAATATTATTTAAATCCTACCGTGTTTGGTATTGAATTAAAGGTCTCGCAGTGGAGATTTGAACTCAAATGTCAAAAAGTTGATTTGGACGACCGTTAATTGTTTTGTATAAATGTTATTTAATTCCTACCGAGTTTGGTATTAAATTAAAGGCCTCGCGGAGGAGATTTGAACTTAAGTGTCAAAAAGTTGTTTTGGACGATTGTCAATTGTTTTTTAAAAATATTATTTAAATCCTACCGTGATGACTGACATGGAAGCGAGGAACGAAGTGACGAGATTTCTTCGTCAATGTACTGACATCGAAGCGAGGAACGTAGTGACGAGCTTGCTTCGCCAATTGTTTGGTATAAATTGGAAATTATTTAAGACTACCCAATTTATTTTTCTATATTTTCAGTTGTAATTTTCTTCAGTGACGCGGAGCCTAGGGGACAGACCTGCGAAGCAGGTCGGGCCGCTAGTCCCATATACTAAAAGGCAAAATTCACTTTCTATATATATTTTCATCTGCCTAGTAACCAAATTTGTGCGCAGCTCTAGAGCCTAGACGGTTTGACGGATTTCAGTTAAACCTTTACCGGAAGTTAGAGATTTTTTCAGAATAGCGCCTTTTCATGAATTCACATTTTTAGTACACATGATGTGCGAGATATTAAATAAATAAGGCGGAAATGCGTTTACTGATCAGAGTGTGCGGGTTGCTATCAAAGTGGAGTTTGTTGATTCTGGTTGTAACTTTACAAAAATTTATGTTCAATTTGTCATTTCTGACAGATCTGTTTCGAAGTTCAAGTATAAATTACATATATTCTAGACAACTTAAAGATGTTTTGTAAATTTATCTGTATTTAGAATTAATGGATAAACATGTGTACTATTTTGTAAGTATTTTAAAAGTCAATTAAAAAAATTAAAATTGTTGCTGTTACTTTTCACAAATTTTTGTGCACCTAGTTATTTTGACATTTCAGTCTGAAATTTTAAATATAAATTACTTTAATTGTAGTTCAGTTAGACAAGTTTGGTTATTTATTTGTGTTTAGAATATATATGCAAACATTATTATTATTTTGTAATTATTTTAAATTTGAATTTTTTTTCTCATATTTTTTCAAATTTAAAATTAATATGACAGATGTCGTTGTTTGTCAACCTCAATTCTTTTAAGGAATTTAGGCGGTAAAATTCAAATGAATTAACTTCTTCTAACATAAAAAAGTTGAGAATTATTTTTCGCTTCATAGATGGTATCTTTTTCTTCTCAAAAAATACAACAGATGTCTCTGCTCGACAACCTCGATGCTTCTAAGTATTTTAGGCGGTAAAATTTAAACAAGTTAATTACTTATCTAATATAAAAAGTTCGTTTTAAATATTTATAATCAATTTCAGATTTTTTTTATATCTAAATTCGTAGAATTGTCAAAAAGTTATTTTAAACAATGATCAATTGTTTTTTATTTCTAATCAAGTGTCAAAAATTATTATACACGATCGTTAATTGTTTTTTCTAAATGTTATTTAAATCCTGCCGTGTTTGGCATTAAATTGAAGGTCTCACTCATCAGATTTAAACTAAAGTGTCAAAAAATTATTTTGGACGATTGTAATTTGTTTTTATAAATGTTATTTAAAACCTAACGTGTTTGGTATTGAATTAAATGTCTCAATCATGATATTTAAACTCAAGTATCAAAAATTTAATTTGGACGATCGCTAATTGTTTTTATAAATGTTATTTAAATCCTACCGTGTTTGGAATCAAATTACATGTCTCGGAGTAAAGGTTTGAACTCAAGTGTCAAAAAGTTGTTTTTGGTGATTGTCAATTGTTTTTTATAAATGTTATTTAAATCCAACAGTGTTTGAAATCAAATTAAAGGTCTCGCAGAGAAGGTTTGAATTAAAGTGTCAAAAAGTTGTTTTGGACGATTGTCAATTGTTTTCTATAAAAATTATTTAAATCCTACCGTGTTTGGTATTCAATTGAAGGTCTCGCAAAGGAGATTTGAACTCAAGTGTCAAAAAGTTGTTTTGGACGATTGTCAATTGTTTTCTATAAAAATTATTTAAATCCTACCGTGTTTGGTATTGAATAAAAGGTCTCGCAGAGAAGATTTGAACTTAAGTGTCAAAAAGTTATTTTGGACAATTGTCAATTGTTTTTTATAAATATTATTTATACCCCCCGTGTTTGGTATAAAATTAAAGGTCTCGCAAAGGAGATTTGAACTCAAGTGTCAAAAAAATGTTTTGGACGATCGTTAATAGTTTTGTATAAATGTTATTTAATTCCTACCGTGTTTGGTATCAAATTAAAAGTCTCATGAAGGACATTTCAACTCAAGTGTCAAATAGTTATTTTGGTAAATCGTCAATTGTTTTTTTTTTTTATAAATGTTATTAAATCCTAACGTGTTTGGTATTGAATTAAATATCTCACGGAAAACGGAGAAATGAAGTGACGAGCTTGCTCCGCCATGCACTGAATTAAAAGCGAGGAACGAAGTGACGAGCTTTCTTCGTTAATGTACTGATATAGAAACGGGGAACATAGTGACGAGCTTGCTTCGCCGATGCACTTTTTGAAAGCGAGGAACGAAGGCACAAGCTTGCTTCGCCAATGTACTGACATGGAAGCGAGGAACGTAGTGACGAGCTTGCTTCGTCGATGCACAGACATGGAAGCGAGGAACGAAGTGACGAGCTTTCTTCGTCAATGTACTGACATCGAAGCGAGGAAAGTAGTGACGAGCTTGCTTCGCCAATTGTTTGGTATAAATTGGAAATTATTTAAGACTACCCAATTTATTTTTCTATATTTTCAGTTGTAATCTTCTTCAGTGACGCGGAGCCTAGGGGTCAGACCTGCGAAGCAGGTCGGGCCGCTAGTCCCTTATACTAAAAGGCAAAATTCACTTTCTATATATATTTTCATCTGCTTAGTAACCAATTTGTGCGCAGCTCTAGAGCCTACACGGTTTGGCGGATTTCAGTGAAACCTTTACCGGAATTTAGAGATTTTTTCAGAATAGCGCCTTTTTATGAATTCACATTTTTAGTACACATGATGTGCGAGATATTAAATAAATAAGGTTATGGATCAAAGTGTGCGGGTTGCTACGAAAGTGGAGTTTGTTGATTCTGGTTGTAACTTTACAAAAATTTATATTCAATTTGTCAATTCTGACAGATCTATTTCAAAAATTAAGTATAAATTACATATATTCTAGACAACTTGAAGATGTTTTGTATAATATGTGTTTTGAATAAATAAGCAAACATGTGTAAATATTTTAAGTCAGTTAAAAAAATTAAAATTGTAGCTGTCACTTTTCACAAATTTTTGTGCAACTAGTTATTTTTGACCTTTCTGTCTGAAATGTTAAATATAAATTACGAGTACTTTAATTGTAGTCTATTTAGACAAGTTTGGTAATTAATTTGTGTTTAGAATAAATGAGGAACCTTATTATTATTTTGTAATTTTTTTAAAATTTAAAATAAATGTGACAGATATCTTTTTTTGTCAACCTCGATTCTTTTAAGGATTTTAGGCGGTAAAATTCAATTGAGTTAACTTCTTATCTAATAATAAAAAGTTGAAAACTATTTTTCACTTTATAGCTGGATTCTTTTTCTTCTCAAAAAATACAACAGATGTCTCTGCTCGACAACATCGATGCTTCTAAGTATTTTAGGCGGTAAAATTTAAACAAGTTAATTACTTATCTAATATAAAAAAGTTCGTTTTAAATATTTATACATTTCAGATTTTTTTTTAACTAAATTCGTAGAATTGTCAAAAAGTTATTTTAAACAATCATCAGATGTTTTTTATTTCTAATCAAGTGTCACAACATTATTTTACACGATCGTTAATTGTTTTTTCTAAATGTTATTTAAATCCTGCCGTGTTTGGCATTAAATTGAAGGTCTCACTCATCAGATTTAAACTCAAGTGTCAAAAAATTATTTTTGGACGATCGTCATTTGTTTTTTATAAATGTTATTTAAACCTACCGTGTTTGGTATTGAAATTAATGTCTCAATCATGAGATTTAAACTCAAGTGTCAAAAATTTATTTTGGAAGATCGTTAATTGTTTTTATAAATGTTATTTAAATCCCACCGTGTTTGGAATCAAATTACAGGTCTCGGAGAAGAGGTTTGAACTCAAGTGTCAAAAAGTTGTTTTGGGTGATTGTCAATTGTTTTGTATAAATGTTATTTAAATCCTACCGTGTTTGGTATTGAATTACAGGTCTCACTCATGAGATTTAAACTCAAGTATCAAAAATTTATTTTGGACGATCGTTAATTGTTTTTATAAATGTTATTTAAATCCCACCGTGTTTGGAATCAAATTACAGGTCTCGGAGAAGAGGTTTGAACTCAAGTGTCAAAAAGTTGTTTTGGGTGATTGTCAATTGTTTTGTATAAATGTTATTTAAATCCTACCGTGTTTGGTATTGAATTAAAGGTCTCGCTCATGAGATTTAAACTCAAGTGTCAAAAAATTATTTTGGACGAACGTCAATTGTTTTTTATAAATGTTATTAAAATCCTACAGTATTTAGAATCAAATTAAAGGTCTCGCAAAAGAGGTTTGAACTCAAGTGTCAAAAAGTTGTTTTGGGCGATAGTCAATTGTTTTGTATAAATGTTATTTAAATCCTACAGTGTTTGCAATCAAATTAAAGGTCTCTAAGAGGAGGTTTGAACTAAAATGTGAAAAAGTTGTTTTGGGCGTTTTTCAATTGTTTTGTGTAAATGTTATTTTTATCCTACCGTCTCATGGAGCGGATTTAAACTTAAGTATCAAAAAGTTATTTTGCACGATCGTCAATTGTTTGGTAATTAATTAAGTGTCACAAAGTAGTATCATGGAAGCGAGGATCGAAGTGACGAGCTTGCTTCGCCGATGTACTGACATGCAAGCGAGAAACGAAGTGACGAGCTTTCTTCGGCAATTTACTGACTTGGAAGCGAGGAACGTAGCGATGAGCTTGCTGCGCCATTTGTTTGGTATTAAATGGTAGTTATTTAAGACTACTCATTTTATTTTTCTACCGTTGTAACCTTCTTTAGTGACGCGGGTATCAAAAGACCGGTGTCGAATAGACTGAATAAATGATTATATAAAAAATGTAGGTTGGCCGATTGTTTTCATAAAAGTCATTAGAAAAATGTGTTTGGTATCATATAAGAATCTTGATGGACAAGTTTTAATTTTTTCGCTTCGATTGTACTTTGAAGTGTAACTGACAAGCTGACGTAAGACTGGATAAGGTTGATATTACACGAACAAAATTAGTAAAAATAATGTATATCTGCCAAATTTGTCAATATGGAATGCAAATTATTATACATTATTATTGACGGTATTTCTAAATTACCAAGAAGATAATAGAAATGTCAGATTGACAAAAGTCTTCATTACATGATCAAATATTAATGCAAGTTGTATTTAATATAAAATTCTTTTAAAAATCACATATTCGGTATCGAAAGAAAGGTCGAAGTGACGTAATTTTATCAAAAAACGTTACAATCGACAATTGTTTAAACTTTTTAAAAAAATTTTGTAGATACCTAACTTGTAGTTTATCTAAGTAAATGTTTCAGGAGTTGGCAGATAGTAATTTTTTTAAAGTAAATATAAATCTATTGTAGGGGTAAAAATAAAATACTTTATCTTGGTAATGTCCACAAAAATCTATTATATTTGTTGAAATTTTTTCCGCAAACCAATTATGATAGGCAATTGTTTTTCATTAAAATTCATGAATATGCGACCTGTGGAGTACCAAGTGATATGTATTAGAAGTGAAATATTGAGGAACTTGGAAATGGGCCATCTTTATTACAAATCAGTACAATTGGCAATTAATTTACTGAAAATTTCCCTAAACCTAGCTTGTGGAGTATTGAATGCAATGGTTTAGGCTCAAAAAGTAGGAAAAAGTAGTGATGAAACCTCTTTGTCATAAATAATAACGATCAGTAATTGTTTTTGTGGTAATTACAAAAAACCTAACTTAGGGGTATTTAATGCCAATGCACTGACATGAAAGCGAGAAACGAAGTGACGTGCTTTCTTCGCCAATTTACTAACAAGGAAGCGGGGAACAAAGAGACAAATTTTATTCGACAATTGTTTGCTAATAAATTTAAGGTATTTGATTAAACTTCCAATTTATTATCCTATAGTTTTAGTGATGAAATAGTTTTAGTTGCTATCTTCTTTAGAGTCGCGGTGCCTAGGGGTCAGACCTGCGAAGCAGGTCGGACCGCTAGTCCCATATACTAAAAGGCTTAATTCACTTTCTATATATACTTTCATCTGCCTAGTAACCAATTTGTGCGCAGCTCTAGAGCCTAGACGGTTTGACGGATTTCAGTGAAACCTTTACCGGAAGTTAGAGATTTTTTGGGAATACGTGCTTTTTATGAATTCACATTTTTAGTACACATGATGTGCGAGATATTAAATAAAAAAGGTTTATGGATCAAAGTGTGCGGTTGCTATGAAAGTGGAGTTTGTTGATTCTGGTTGTAACTTTACAAAAATTTATGTACAATTTGTCATTTCTGACAGTTCTGTTTCAAAAATTAATTATAAATTATACATATTCTAGACAAATTGAAGAGGTTTTGTAAATTTATCTGTATTCAGAATTAATGAACAAATATGTGTACTATTTTGTAAATATTTTAAAAGTTAATTAAAAAAATAAAAATTGTAGCTGTCACTTTTCACAAATTTTTGTGCAACTAGTTATTTTTGACATTTCAGTCTGAAATTTCAAATATAAATTC
The DNA here is from genome assembly GCA_963942605.1 of Poecilus cupreus. NCBI lineage: Eukaryota > Metazoa > Arthropoda > Insecta > Coleoptera > Carabidae > Poecilus > Poecilus cupreus. The sequence continues at coordinate 20,100 of CAWWDY010001463.1, read as the reverse complement.
CTTTAATTGTAGTTCAGTTAGACGAATTTGGTAATTTATTTGTGTTTAGAATAAATTAACCAACATGATTATTATTTTGAAATTTTTTTAAATATGAATTTTTTTTCCATATTATTTTCAAATTTAAAATAAATATGACAGCTGTCTTTGTTCGTCAACCTTATTTCTTTTAAGGATTTTAGGCGGTAAAATTCAAATGAGTTAACTTCTAAACTTACACAAATAAGTTGAAAATTATTTTTCTCTTCATAGATGGTTTCTTTTTCTTTTCTTTTAGGCGGTAAAATTTAAATAAGTTAATTAGTTATCTAATATAAAAAGATCGTTTTAAATATTTATAATCAATTTCAGAATTATTTTTTTTTATCATCAGTTGTTTTTTATTTCTAATCCTTCCGTGTTTGGTACTAATTAAAAGTTTCACGTTAGAGATTTATAATAAAGTATCATAAAGGTATTTTGGACGATTGTCAATTGTTTTTTATAAATATTATTTAAATCCTACCGTGTTTGGTATTGAATTAAAGGTCTCGCAGTGAAAATTTGAACTCAAATGTAAAAAAGTTGATTTGGACGATCGTTATTGTTTTGTATAAATGTTATTTAATTCCTACCGAGTTTGGTATCAAATTAAAGGCCTCGCGGAGGAGATTTGAACTTAAGTGTCAAAAAGTTGTTTTGGACGATTGCCAATTGTTTTTTAAAAATATTATTTTAATCCTACCGTGATTGGTATCAAATTAAAAGCCTCGCGGAAGAGATTCTAACTCAAGTGTCAAAAAGTTGTTTTGGCCGATGTCAATTGTTTTTTATAAATATTATTTAAATCCTACCGTGTTTGGTATTGAATTAAAGGTCTCGCAGTGGAAATTTGAACTCAAATGTCAAAAAGTTGATTTAAACGATCGTTAATTGTTTTGTATAAATGTTATTTAGTTCCTACCGAGTTTAAAGGCCTCGCGGAGGAGATTTGAACTTAAGTGTCAAAAAGTTGTTTTGGACGATTGTCAATTGTTTTTTTTTAAATATTATTTGAATCCTACCGTAATTGGTATCAAATTAAAGGACTCGCGGAGGAGATTCTAACTCAAGTGTCAAAAAGTTGTTTTGGACGATTGTCAATTGTTTTCTATAAAAATTATTTAAATCCTACCGTGTTTGGTATTGAATAAAAGGTCTCGCAGAGAAGATTTGAACTCAAGTGTCAAAAAGTTGTTTCGGATGATTGTCAATTGTTTTTTATAAATATTATTTAAATCCTACTGTGTTTGGTATCAAATTAAAGGTCTCGCGGAGGAGATTTGAACTCAAGTGTCAAAAAGTTGTTTTGAACGATTGTCAATTGTTTTTTATAAATATAAGATAAATCCAACCGTGTTTGGTATCAAATTAAAAATCTCATGAAGGATATTTCAACTCAGGTGTCAAAAAGTTATTTTGGTAAATCGTCAATTGTTTTCTTATAAATGTTATTTAAATCCCAACGTATTTGGTATTGAATTAAATATCTCACGGAAGAGATTTAAACTAAAGTGCCAAATAGTAGTAACATAAAAGCGAGGAACATAGTGACGAGCGTGCATCGCTGATGTACTGACTTGAAAGCGAGGAACGAAGTGACGAGCTTTCTTCGTCTAATACTAATGGAAGCGAGGAACGTAGTGACGAGCTTGCTTCGCCGATGCACAGACATGGAAGCGAGGAACGAAGTGACGAGCTTTCTTCGTCAATGTACTGACATGGAAGCGAGAAACGTAGTGACGAGCTTGCTTCGCCAATTGTTTGGTATAAATTGGAAGTTATTTAAGACTTATCAATTTATTTTTCTACATTTTCAGTTGTATTCTTGTTCAGTGACGCGGAGCCTAGGGGGCAGACCTGCGAAGCAGGTCGGACCGCTAGTCCTATATACTAATCGGCGTGGGTCTGAGCTGTCACTCTATTCATCGACCTGTCTAACAACGGCCATCGGAATCGCCTACAGCATAAACGGTTTGATGTATTCAGGTGATACTTTTTTTGGGTGTTAAAGGTCCCTGTGGAACAGTGCCTTTTGCATGTCTCATATTTTTCTTACACATGATGTGCGAAATATTAAATGCGAAAGACATTAAATTTTTCCATCAAGGGGGGCCTCGGGTTGCTACGAAAGCGTACTTTGTTGATTGTAGTTGTAACTTTTCACAAATTTTTGTTCAATTTGACATATATGACAGATCTGTTTCAAATTTTGAGTATAAATTACATTAATTCTAGACATGTTGAAGATGTTTTGTAAATTTATATGTGCTTAAAATAAATGAGTGAATATGTGTACTATAATGTAAATATTGTAAAAGTCAATTTAAAAAATTTAAATTGTAACTGTCACTTTTCACAAATTTGTGTGCAAGTTTAATAATTTTTTTTCGTTTTTATTTGAAAGTTTTTAAGCATTTGAACATATAATGTAATAAATTATAATAGTTAATCTATTTGTGCAATAAATTTGAAGAAAATTTATATTTTTTAAGTGTTTTAATTTTTTGACAATTTAGCTTGAAGTAGCAAAATAAAATCAGCAGTATATAAGTAAATATAAATGTTCATCTGCTGTATATATATTCCTATAATTAATAGAAGCAATAAAATAATAATTATTTATTAATTGCAAGCAAAAAATGTCAATTTGACTTTACATAACCTAAAATAAATTTTTTTGGTATTATATTTTATAATTCTGTCGTACATGTTTAATAATACAAAACTGTAAAAATTGCGGAATACCGAACGCTGCATAGATTTCAATAACGAACGCACCCAAAGTGCCAGTGTACAGTGTTGCGAGTGCATGTTTCCATTGATTGATCGTATTAATCGGTCAGTACACAATACTTAAGAAAATTCAGATCATTATGATCACAAATGAAAGCACAATTATACATAATGGAAAATTGAGGTGTTATTGATTGTGACAATGATAATTCTGTTGAATCAAAATTTCTCAATTATTAATTTCCAAGTTTAAATAATTTAAGAGACACAGTTCTTTATAATAACACAATGGCAGGTAACGCTTCAAAAAATTAATGTTGTTCCATAATCCAGGTATGTAAAATTACATAAAGTGTGATATAAAAATTACATTTTACTTAAATTTTGACAGGTCAATTTAAAACCAGAAATGAAACGTATATTTATCAAGTTTTAATACATTCAGGCAAACTTAACTGGCATATCGAAGTACAATAATGATTTAAGATAAATATTTGTTTAAATATCTATATAGTTTAATACATGCACATTTATTGCAGATATTTTCAACAAAATGATTTGAAGATAAATTTTGACTGATGTTTTGATACAGAAAGAAAAGACTGGTAATTGCTCAGTGTGTTGTACTACTAAAACAAAGCTAAACCATTTAGATTATTCTATAAAACCCCGAGTTTGTTAAATAATACATTAAAATGTGATGTATAACTTTATATCTAACCCAACTTTTTGCCAGTCTGATTCGTAACCGTAGTGAACAAAAGTTGAAATTTATCAAGTTTTATTGTATTCAGACAAACTTAATTAGTACAATAATGTATTTCAATAATTTTAAGGTAGGTATTTATATAATAGCTATAGTTTATAAAATAGGCATTTTTATATTTCTGTACCAGTTATGGCAGAATCAAGAAAAGACATACGTCATTCTTTGCCAATCGACATACGTCAAATTTATCTTAAATCGACAAATGCTTATTAAAGCTAAAAATGCTTATATACATTAAAAATATTCTCTATAATGTGCAATTTGATGAGATAGAAAACTGCAGAGGCAAGACATAAAAATATTGGAAAATATGTTTAAATATTGCAAAATAAATTATTTAAAAAGAAAATAACACATAATTTAAAAAGCTTATTACTAAACTATCAAATGACGGGAGATAGTAACTTTGTAAGATTGCTGAATGCTATTTGTCCAAAGTTACAAAACATAACCGATAGTGTTGCTTTTTGCGGCACGGCAGGAAACTACATTACAAGAACTGATTCACGTGTATGGCGCGGAAATTAAAAAAATTAAATTAACATGTTTCACAAATTTTATTTTATTTTTCACCAGCACGTTATCAAAATTTGACATTTACATTAGAAATATATTTTTTATTTTCTTTGGAAAATGAAAATGACCTTTGGGTCACTATTTTAAATTACAATGAATTTAAAATAATTTATTTTATATAATTTAATATACATAATGCCATTTCTTAAGTCGACAGGAAACTAAAATGCCTCCCATATTGTAATCAGTACATTGTTGCAATCAAGTGTATTGTTGTAATAAAAACGAATATATTGCTGTATTCAATATAAGTACATTGTTGTAATCGATATGGGTATATTGTTGTTGTCCGTGCATTTTTGTAATCAAAACATTATTGTCATTAATACACTGTTGTAATCAGTACATTATTATAATCAATTATAATTATTACAATTATTGTATTATTGACGTGATCGTATACGGAATACATTGGTGTATGGTGAGTGTGAGATTGAGAAGAATGTTGTTAAGAAAGTGGGAGTGAGTCAGTTGAGGTGGTTTGGACATGTTGAGCGAATGTCGAATGAAAGGTTGGTGAAACTAATATATGTGGGTGAGATTGAAGGTGAACGATTGCGTGGGCGTCCGAGGAATAACTGGTTGGGTATGATTGATGGTTTGTTGCGTGAACGAATGATTCCAAGTGTGAAGAATAAACGAGCATGTATGAATCGCACTATGAATGTGGACGAGGCGAAAGTGCTGTGGAGGAGATTGATTGTTGGTTGACTGTGTTTCTGGGTTCGTGCTACCCAACTAAGTGGGACATAGCGTGATGTTGTGTATGTATGTATGTACAATTATTGTAATGAACGCAAAAATAGTTATAAAACGTTCTGATGAATTGGTGAGTCAAACATTAACGAATTATTTTAATATGAATAAGAGAATGATTTGGCAGACTGTAAAGAGATAGGAAGGTGGGAGTATAAGACCAGTGAATCAGATGTTAGAAAAGATGGTGTGAGTATTTCAAGGAATTGTATGGTGGTGAATAATAAAGGAAAAAAACAGAATAAATGCTAGAAACGTTGAATGGGATATGTTTAATTTGTATATGGATGTGTTGTTACAAAAGGCATTGAATGGAAAGGATGGTGTACGTATGGTGCCTGCGTTGGCTTATGCGGATGATGTTGTGTTTTGGTTAAACTGAGAAACAATTGAGAAGAATGATTGTGAGCATAAATGAAGCAGGGAAAGGTTTAAATCTGTTGTTGAATGTCGATAAATGTAAAGTGTTGGTGTTTAAGAAGAATGATTTGGTGACTGGTTGTATTGTTTCAGTGAAATGCATGAAACTGGAACAAGTGAATGAATTTTTATATTTGGTTAGTATGTTTTCGAGGGATGGACGTATTGACCGGGAGATTGAAAGGCGGGTGTCTGCAGGGTGCAAGGTATTGGGTGCTCTGGGTACATTTGCTCGCAACGTGAATGTATCTAGAGATGCTAGATTGAGTGCTTATAATGGTGTGTTAGTGCCTACAATGATGTATGGTACTGAATGTTGGATGTGGATGAAGAAGCATGTACGACGTATAACTGCTGTGGAAATGAGATATTTGGATGAGTATGTGAGTATGCAAGACGTGATCGTATCCCAATACATTGGTGTATGGTGAGTGTCAGATTGAGAAGAATGTTGTTAAGAAAATGGGAGTGAGTCAGTTGGGGTGGTTTGAAAATCTTGAGCGAATGTCGAATGAAAGGTTGTTGAAACTAATATATATGCGGGTGAGATTGTAGGTGACCCGATTCCGTAGGCGTCCGAGAAATAAGTAGTTAGGTATAATTGATTGAAGAAGAGACGAGCATGTATGAATCGCATTATGAATGTGGACGAGGCGAAAACAGTGTGTAAGGAAATGAATTTTAGAGGAGATTGATTGTTTGTTCGTGCTACCCCACTGAGTGGGATATAGTATCATGTTATGTATGTATTTATGTATGTATGTGTGTTTTTTCATGACTTGGAAATTGGCATAAATTTAGATTGGAATTTCATAGAATTCAATTGTTCCTAACTGGTATTGATTTAATATGAACTAATCAGATTAATTAGTAGGAGAACTATCTATCTATCAATCGTTGAATAAGATAGTTTGTAATCTGAAATTGCAACTCTATATTTTTTGTAGATTAAATAAAATTATATAAAATATATAAGCTGACTAAATTATATTTATCTATCTGCTGGACCTGCAGCTCCATATTTTCTCTTAGTCTTAGTTGTAATTAACCGAGAGTCGTAGATATTTTATAAGTAATTATATGATTTGTAATAAATTCAGTTTATATTGTAATTACCAATTATTTTTGGGATCTGTATTTCATCTAAGTTATCCACGGTGGTATTTCAAGGATCACCTCGAAGTGAAGATATTTTGCAATTATAAAATGTGTCACAAATTGTACTTCTCGATTTTGAAATCTGCATTTACAGAACTAGAATTGAATAAAATTAAATTTGTCGTACATTATTATTGGGATTTAAAATCGTAGAACTCATAGCATGAACTGGGTCATATTATTTAGAGTTCAGTATTCAGTAGCGTGATGGTAAATGACAAATGAAACCTTTAGGTCGACTGTCAATTGTATTACTCCTACACTTTTGGACCAGTTGTTTTGCACGATTGTCAATTGTTTTTTATAAATGTTCTAAATCCTAACCTGTTTAGTATCAAAATAAAGGTCTTATGTTTCGGACGATTGTCAATTGTTTTTTATAAATGTTATTTAAATCCCATCGTGTTTGGTATGAAATTAAAGTTCTCACGGAGGAGATTCAAAATCCAAAAATACTAGCATGGAAGCGAAGAACGAAGTGACGAGCTTGCTTCGCCAATGTATTCACTTGGAAGCGAGAAACGAAGAGACTACTAAATTTATTTCTCTATATTTTAGTTGTAATCTTCTTTAGGGTCGCGGAGCCTAGGGGTCAGACCTGCGAAGCAGGTCGGGCCGCTAGTCCTATATACTAAAAGGCTTAAGTTCTATAGATTAGCCAATCTAACAACCATTATTATTCATCGCTACAGCTTAAACGGTACGATGAATTTGGGTGAAATTTTTTTTTAGACTTAAAGGGCCATAGGGACTATGTGCTTTTTATAAATTCATATTTTTCTTACACATGATGTCCGAAATATTAAATAGGAAAGACATTAAATTTTTACATCAAGGGGTGCCTCGTGTTGCTACGAAAGTGTAGTTTGTTGATTATAGTTGTAACTTTTCACAAATTTTTGTTCAATTTGACATATATGACAGATCTGTTTCAAATTTTGAGTAAAAATTACATTAATTCTAGACAAGTTGAAGATGTTTTGTAAATTTATATGTGTTTAAAATAAATGATTAAACATGTGTACTATAATGTAAATATATTAAAAGTCAATATAAAAAATTAAAATTTTTGCTGTCACTTTTCACGAATTTGTGTTCATCCTGTCATTTTTGACATATCTGTTTGAAACTGTAAGTATAAATTGAATTAATTCTAGACCAAATGAAAAAGTTTTGTAAATTTATCTGTGTTTTGAATAAATGAGGAAACATGTTTTCTATATTGTAGATTTTTTAAATGTGAATTTTTTTCTTATATTTTTTTCCATTCAAAATAAATATGACAGATGTCTCTGTTCGTCAACCTCGATTCATTTAAGGATTTTAGGCGGTAAAATTCAAATGAGATAATTTCTTATCCAACACAAAAAAGTTGAAAATTATTTTCCACTTCATATATGGTTTCTTTTCGTTCCCAAAAAATACAACAGATGTCTCTGCCCGACAACCGCGATGCTTCTAAGTATTTTAGGCGGTAAAATTTAAATAAGTTCATTACTTATCTAATATAAAAAGTTCGTTTTAATAGTATATTACGTACCGTGAACTGTAAGTGATAGTTTTTAGGTCGAGAATGTAGTTTGGGATATCGAGACCCGTAGGGTCGAGATTTCCTAAACATTCGAGACCTAATAAATCACTTACAGTTCGAGGTTAGTTAGATATTTTTTGCAATACCTGCGTAAATATAAGAAAAGGAAAAATAGGTATCAAAATTAACAGCTGACAGATTGAGGTTAGAAATAAAATTTGAATGATATATATTTACTTACCGTCCACCTTGCACGGTAAGTTTCACTTACCATCCACCGTGGACGGTAAGTAAATGATGTAACCATGGAAACCAATTGTGCAATAAAAGTTCCACTTACTGTGTTTAAATTTTGTTATTAATGGGTAACTTACAGTACAGGTATTGCAAAAATATTTATAATCAATTTCAGAATTTTTTTTTATCTTCAGTTTTTATTTCTAATCCTGCCGTGTTTGGTACTAAATTAAAAGTTTCACGTTAGAGATTTAAAATAAAGTGTCATAAAGTGGACGATTGTTTTTTATAAATGTTATTCAAATCCTACCGTGTTTGGTATTGAATAAAAGGTCTCGCAGAGGTGATTTGAAGGCAATTATCAAAAAGTTGTTTTGGACGATTGTCAATTGTTTTCTATAAATATTATATAAATCCTACCGTGTTTGGTATTGAATTAAAGGTCTCGCAGAGGAGATTTGAAATCAAGTATCAAAAAGTTGTTTTGGGCGATTGTCAATTGTTCTTTATAAATATGATTTAAATCCTACCGTGTTTGGTATCAAATTAAAGGTCTCGCGGAGGAGATTTGAACTCAGGTGTCAAAAAGTTGTTTTGAACGATTGTCAATTGTTTTTTATAAATATTATTTAAATCCCACCGTTTTTGGTATCAAATTAAAGGTCTCGCGGAGGAGATTTTAACTCAAGTGTCAAAAAGTTATTTTGGGCGATTGTAAATTGTTTTTTATAAATATTATTTAAATCCTACCGTGTTTGGTATCAAATTAAAGACCTCGCGGAGGATATTTGAACTCAAGTGTTAAAAATTTATTTTGGACGATTGTGCATTGTTTTTTATAAATATTATTAAAGTCTTAACGTGTTTGGTATTAAATTAAATATCTAACGGAAGAGATTTAAACTGAAGTGCCAAATAGTAGTAACATGGAAGCGAGAAACGAAGTAATGAGCTTGCTTCGCCGATTCACTGACTTGAAAGCGAGGAACGAAGGCACAAGCTTGCTTCGCTGATGCACTGACTTCTTCGTCTAGTACTGACATGGAAGCGATGAACGTAAGGACGAGAATGCTCCGCCGATGCACTGACATGGAAGCGAGGAACGAAGTGACGAGCTTTCTTCGTTAATGTACCGACATGGAAGCGAGGAACGTAGTGACGAGCTTGCTTCGCCGATGCACTGACATGGAAGCGAGGAACGAAGTGACGAGCTTTCTTCGTCAATGTACTGACACGGAAGCGAGGAACGTAGTGACGAGCTTACTTCACCAATTGTTTGGTATTAATTGGAAGTTATTTAAGACTATTAATTAATTTTTCTGCATTTTCAGTTGTAATCTTCTTCAGTGACGCGGAGCCTAGGGGACAGACCTGCGAAGCAGGTCGGACCGCTAGTCCATATACTATTTTGGCTAATTCGGTGCCTATATATAGATATATAGATTCATCACGATTTTCGTTTGAGCCTAGGGCCTAGACGGTTTGACGGATTTGAATGAAACTTTCACAGAAATGTAGAGTTTGATTAGTACTGCGTGCTTTTTATGAATTCATATTTTTCCTATACATGATGTGCGAGAAAACTTGAAAAAACAGGCATTTTTGGGCCAAAATCAACTCAGAGTGTGGTGGCCGTGATATTTTTAAGATGAACATCTATGACAACTTATCAGTTTTGACAGTTCAGTTTTAAATTTGAAATATAAATAACATTAATTGTAGACAAGTTGCAGAAGTTTTGTAAATTTATCTGTATTTAGAATGATAGAACAAACGTGTTTGATATTTTGCAAATTTTTGAAACGTTAATTTAAAAAATTTAAAAAATGTCGAAAAAAATTTTTGACTCTGATTGTATATTGACGTCCTGAGAAAAGTGGGTGTTACACGATTAAATTTAGTAAAATAAAGTAAAACCGCGAAATATTAAGCTAATGTAGGATGCAAATTATTATTGACTGTAGATACTTTTAAAATGACTAGATGACAATAGAAGTGTCAGATTGACAGAAGTCTTTATTACATGATCAAATATTAATGTAAATTGTGTTTGATAATTTTTTTTAATCATTTATAGGGTATCAATAGAAATGTCCCGAAGAGACGAGATAAATGATTATATAAAAAAATTGAAGTTGACCGATTGTCGATTGTTTATATAAAGTCATCAAAAATATATCGTGTTTGGTATCAAATGAAAAGTCTTGAATAGACTTGTTCTAATGAATTGTCAAAAATATAGACCGACTGATATTAATTTTCTTAAAATGAAATGAAATGGAATACGATGGGCAATTGTTTTTTATAAAAATTCATGGAAACCTGACTTGTGGGGTAGCAAATGAAATTTTATAAAAGTGAGAAGTTAAAGAACGTAGTGATGACCCAACCTTAAAACAAATCTTTACGATTATCAATTGTTTTCATAGAAATGGCAGGAAATGAAGGACAGCAGTGACGAATTTTTTTATTCCAAATCGTTACGATCGACAATTGTATTTTTTTGTTTCATAGAAACCTGACTTGTGGGATATTAAATGAAATGTTTTTGGAGCAATAAGTTGAGGAATGTTAGTGAAGAACATTCATTATCACAAATGATTGCGATCGGCAATTGTTTTTGTAGAAATTACTAGAAAGCTAACTTATAGGGTATTCAATAAAAAACACGCAACTTCCCTCTATGGAAATCACTCAAATTTCCAATATGCAATTTTCTTTAGTGCTAATCACACAACTTTCCTTAATGGAAAACACATAACTTCCCTTAATGGAAAGCGCACAACTTCCCTCAATGGAAAACATACAACTTTTTACCATGGTAAACACATAACTTCCCTCAATGGAAAACATACAACTTTTTACCATGGTAAACACATAACTTCCCTCAATGCAATATACACAAATTCCTTCGATAGAAAACACACAACTTCCCTCTTTGGAAATCACTCAACTTTCCATAATGGTAAAATACGCAATTTTCTTCAGTGGTAAACACAGAACTTCCATCAATGGGAAACACATAACTTCCCTCAATGAAAAATATGGGAGACACGCAAATTCTCATAGTGACAAGGAAGCGAAGAACAAATTGACGATATTCGTCAATGTTAATGTCATGAAAGCGAGGAACGAAGTGACGAGCTTTCTTCGCCAATTTAGGTACATGAAAGGGAGGAACGAAGTGATGACCTTCCTTCATCAATTGCATGGTCTCATATGAGATATTAACAAAGCACTATTATCCCATACTTTTAGTTGGACCCTAAATTAAGTTGAAATTTTCTTCAAGGTCTAGGAGCGTAGGGATTCGACCTGCGAATTAGGTCGAAACACTATACAGTACTAATCACCTTTCGCATATTATATTATTATATACATATATTTTGTGAGATTTTCAGAGATTGCGGAGCCCTAGCTGAGACCCCCGCCGTAGGCGGGGTCGACGCTAGTTTTATCTCTATTTTGCAAACATAAGCCATTACACACGACATATACATGAATATGACAGTTTAAATACTTGAAAACGGTGTTTTGTATGCTTTTGCATGCTTAAAACAGAATTTTTATCTTGCTGTCACCAACATTAGCTATTATACACGACAGAAACATGAATATGACAGTTTAAATACTTGAAAACAGCATTTTGTATGTTTTTTCAAGCTGAGAACAGCTATTTTATCTTGATTTTGCAAACATAATCCATTACACACGACATATACATGAATATGACAGTTTAAATACTAGAAAACGGTGTTTTGTATGCTTTTGCATGCTTAAAACAGCATTTTTTCTTGCTTTCACCAACATTAGCTATTATACACGACAGAAACATGAATATGACAGTTTAAATACTTGAAAACGGTGATTTGTATGCTTTTGCATGCTTAAAACAGCATTTTTATCATGCTTTCACCAACATTAGCTATTATCCACGACAGAAACATGAATATGACAGTTTAAATACTTGAAAACAGCATTTTGTATGTTTTTGCAAGCTGAAAACAGCTATTTTATCCCTATTTGGCAAACATAAGCCATTACACACGGCATATACATGAATATGACAGTTTAAATACTTGAAAACGATGTTTATATGCTTCTGCATGCTTAAAACAGCATTTTTATCTTGCTTATACCAACATTAGCTATTATACACGACAGAAACATGAATATGATAGTTTAAATATTTGAAAACAGCATTTTGTATGTTTTTGCAAGCTGGAAACAGCTATTTTATCTTGATTTTGCAAACATTAGCCATTACACACGACATATACATGAATATGACAGTTTAAATACTAGAAAACGGTGTTTTGTATGCTTTTGCATGCTTAAAACAGCATTTTTTCTTGCTTTCACCAACATTAGCTATTATACACGACAGAAACATGTATATGACAGTTTAAATACTTGAAAACAGCATTTTGTATGTTTTTGCAAGCTGAAAACAGCTATTTTATCCCTATTTGGCAAACATAAGCCATTACACACGGCATATACATGAATATGACAGTTTAAATACTTGAAAACGATGTTTATATGCTTCTGCATGCTTAAAACAGCATTTTTATCTTGCTTATACCAACATTAGCTATTATACACGACAGAAACATGAATATGATAGTTTAAATATTTGAAAACAGCATTTTGTATGTTTTTGCAAGCTGGAAACAGCTATTTTATCTTGATTTTGCAAACATTAGCCATTACACACGACATATACATGAATATGACAGTTTAAATACTAGAAAACGGTGTTTTGTATGCTTTTGCATGCTTAAAACAGCATTTTTTCTTGCTTTCACCAACATTAGCTATTATACACGACAGAAACATGAATATGACAGTTTAAATACTTGAAAACGGTGATTTGTATGCTTTTGCATGCTTAAAACAGCATTTTTATCATGCTTTCACCAACATTAGCTATTATACACGACAGAAACATGTATATGACAGTTTAAATACTTGAAAACAGCATTTTGTATGTTTTTGCAAGCTGAAAACAGCTATTTTATCCCTATTTGGCAAACATAAGCCATTACACACGGCATATACATGAATATGACAGTTTAAATACTTGAAAACGATGTTTTGTATGCTTCTGCATGCTTAAAACATCATTTTTATCTTGCTTATACCAACATTAGCTATTATACACGACAGAAACATGAATATGATATTTTAAATATTTGAAAACAGCATTTTGTATGTTTTTGCAAGCTGAAAACAGCTATTTTATCTTGATTTTGCAAACAAAAGCCATTACACACGACATATACATGAATATGACAGTTTAAATACTTGAATACGGTGTTTTGTATGCTTTTAAATGCTTAAAACAGAATTTTTATCTTGCTTTCACTAACATTAGCTACTTTACACGACAGAAACATGAATATGACAGTTTAAATACTTGAAAAGAGCATTTTTATGTTTTTGCAAGCTGAAGACAGCTATTTTATCTTGATTTTGCAAACATAAGCCATTACACATGACATATACATGAATAAGACAGTTTAAATACTTGAAAACGGTGTTTTGTATGCTTTTGCATGCTTAAAACAGCATTTTTATCTTGCTTTCACCAACATTAGCTATTATACACGACAGAAACTTAAATATGACAGTTTAAATACTTGAAAACAGCATTTTGTATGTTTTTGCAAGCTTAAAACAGCATTTTTATCTTGCTTTCACCAGCATTAGCTATTATACACGACAGAAACATGAATATGACAGTTTAAATACTTGAAAACGGTGTTTTGTATGCTTTTGCATGCTTAAAACAGCATTTTTATCTTGCTGTCACTAACATTAGCTATTATATACGACAGAAACATGAATATGACAGTTTAAATACTTAAAAACAGCATTTTGCAAGCTGAAAACAGCTATTTTATCTTGATTTTGCAAACAAAAGCCATTACAAACGACATATACATGAATATGACAGTTTAAATACTTGAAAACGGTTTTTGTATGCTTTTAAATGCTTAAAACAGAATTTTTATCTTGCTTTCACCAACATTAGCTACTATACACGACAGAAACATGAATATGACAGTTTAAATACTTGAAAAGATCATTTTGTATGTTTTTGCAAGCTGAAAACAGCTATTTTATCTTCATTTTGCAAACATAGGCCATTGCACACGACATATACATGAATATGACAGTTTAAATACTTAAAAACAGAGTTTTGTATGCTTTTTCATGCTTAAAGCAGCATTTTAATCTTGCTTTCACCAACATTAGCTACTATACACGACAGAAACATGAATATGTCAGTTTAAATACTTAAAAACAGAGTTTTGTATGCTTTTTCATGCTTAAAACAGCATTTTAATCTTGCTTTCACCAACATTAGCTATTATACACGACAGAAACATGAATATGACAGTTTAAATACTTGAAAACGGTGTTTTGTATGCTTTTGCATGCTTAAAACAACATTTTTATCTTGCTTTCACCAACATTAGCTATTATACACGACAGAAACATGAATATGACAGTTTAAATACTTCAAAACGGTGTTTTGTATGCTTTTGCATGCTTAAAACCGCATTTTTATCGTGCTTTCACCAACATTAGCTATTATACACGACAGAAACATGAATATGACAGTTTAAATATTTGAAAGCAGCATTTTGTATGTTTTTGCAAGCTGAAAACAGCTATTTTATCTTGATTTTGCAAACATAAGCCATTATACACGACTTATACATGAATATAAAAGTTTAAATACTTGAAAACGGTGTTTTGTATGCTTTTGCATGCTTAAAACAGCATTTTTATCTTATGTCACCAACATTAGCTATTATATACGACAGAAACATGAATATGACAGTTTAAATACTTGAAAACAGCATTTTGTATGTTTTTGCAAGCTGAAAACAGCTATTTTATCTTGATTTTGCAAACAAAAGCCATTACAAACGACATATACATAAACATGACAGTTTAAATACTAGAAATCGGTGTTTTGTATGCTTTTGCATGCTTAAAACAGCATTTTTATCTTGCTTTCCCCAACATTAGCTATTATAAACGACAGAAACATGAATATGATAGTTTAAATACTTGAAAACAGTATTTTGTATGTTTTTGCAAGCTGAAAACAGCTATTTTATTTTGATTTTGCAAACATAAGCCATTACACACGACATATACATGAATATGACAGTTTATATATTTGAAAACGGTGTTTTGTATGCGTTTGCATTCTTAAAACAGCATTTTTATCTTGCTTTCACCAACTTTAGCTATTATACACGACAGAAACATGAATATGACAGTTTAAATACTTGAAAACGGTGTTTTGTATGCTTTTAAATGCTTAAAACAGAATTTTTATCTTGCTTTCACCAAAATTAGCTACTATACACGACAGAAACATGAATATGACAGTTTAAATACTTTAAAGGATCATTTTGTATGTTTTTGCAAGCTGAAAACAGCTATTTTATCTTGATTTTGCAAACATAAGCCATTACACATGATATATACAAGAATATGACAGTTTAAATACTTGAAAACGGTGCTTTGTATGCTTTTGCATGTTTAAAACCGCATTTTTATCTTGGTTTCACCAAAATTAGCTATTATACACGACAGAAACATAAATATGACTGTTTATATACTTGAAAACAGCATTTTGTATGTTTTTGCAAGCTGAAAACAGCTATTTTATCTTGATTTTGCAAACATAAGCCACTACACACGACATATACATGAATATGTCAGTTTAAATACTTAAAAACAGAGTTTTGTATGCTTTTTCATGCTTAAAACAGCATTTTAATCTTGCTTTCACCAACATTAGCTATTATACACGACAGAAACATGAATATGACAGTTTAAATACTTGAAAACGGTGTTTTGTATGCTTTTGCATGCTTAAAACAACATTTTTATCTTGCTTTCACCAACATTAACTATTATACACGACAGAAACATGAATATGACAGTTTAAATACTTGAAAACGGTGTTTTGTATGCTTTTGCATGCTTAAAACAGCATTTTTATCTTGCTTTCACCAACATTAGCTATTATACACGACAGAAACATGAATATGACAGTTTAAATATTTGAAAGCAGCATTTTGTATGTTTTTGCAAGCTGAAAACAGCTATTTTATCTTGATTTTGCAAACATAAGCCATTATACACGACTTATACATGAATATAAAAGTTTAAATACTTGAAAACGGTGTTTTGTATGCTTTTGCATGCTTAAAACAGCATTTTTATCTTGCTGTCATCAACATTAGCTATTATATACGACAGAAACATGAATATGAGAGTTTAAATACTTGAAAAGAGAACTTTGTATGTTTTTCAAGCTGAAAACAGCTATTTTATCTTGATTTTGCAAACATAAGCCATTACACATGACATATACATGAATATGACAGTTTAAATACTTGAAAACGGTGTTTTGTATGCTTTTGCATGCTTAAAACAGCATTTTTATCTTGCTTTCACCAACATTAGCTATTATACACGACAGAAACATGAATATGACTGTTTAAATACTTGAAAACGGTGTTTTGTATGCTTTTGCATGCTTAAAACAGCATGTTTATCTTGCTTTCACCAACATTAGCTATTATACACGACAGAAACATGAATATGACAGTTTAAATACTTGAAAACAGCATTTTGTAGGTTTTTGCAAGCTGAGAACAGCTATTTTATCTTGATTTTGCAAACATAATCCATTACACACGACATATACATGAATATGACAGTTTAAATACTAGAAAACGGTGTTTTGTATGCTTTTGCATGCTTAAAACAGCATTTTTATCTTGCTTTCACCAACATTAGCTATTATACACGACAGAAACATGAATATGACAGTTTAAATACTTGAAAACAGCATTTTGTATGTTTTTGCAAGCTGAAAACAGCTATTTTATCTTGATTTTGCAAACATAAGCCATTACACACGACATATACATGAATATGACAGTTTAAATACTTGAAAACGGTGTTTTGTATGCTTTTAAATGCTTAAAACAGAATTTTTATCTTGCTTTCACCAAAATTAGCTACTATACACGACAGAAACATAAATATGACAGTTTAAATACTTGAAAAGATCATTTTGTATGTTTTTGCAAGCTGAAAACAGCTATTTTATCTTGATTTTGCAAACATAAGCCATTACACACGACATATACATGAATATGTCAGTTTAAATACTTAAAAACAGAGTTTTGTATGCTTTTTCATGCTTAAAACAGCATTTTAATCTTGCTTTCACCAACATTAGCTATTATACACGACAGAAACTTGAATATGACAGTTTAAATACTTGAAAACGGTGTTTTGTATGCTTTTGCATGCTTAAAACAACATTTTTATCTTGCTTTCACCAACATTAACTATTATACACGACAGAAACATGAATATGACAGTTTAAATACTTGAAAACGGTGTTTTGTATGCTTTTGCATGCTTAAAACAGCATTTTTATCTTGCTTTCACCAACATTAGCTATTATACACGACAGAAACATGAATATGACAGTTTAAATATTTGAAAGCAGCATTTTGTATGTTTTTGCAAGCTGAAAACAGCTATTTTATCTTGATTTTGCAAACATAAGCCATTATACACGACTTATACATGAATATAAAAGTTTAAATACTTGAAAACGGTGTTTTGTATGCTTTTGCATGCTTAAAACAGCATGTTTATCTCGCTTTCACCAACATTAGCTATTATACACGACAGAAACATGAATATGACAGTTTAAATACTTGAAAACAGCATTTTGTAGGTTTTTGCAAGCTGAGAACAGCTATTTTATCTTGATTTTGCAAACATAATCCATTACACACGACATATACATGAATATGACAGTTTAAATACTAGAAAACGGTGTTTTGTATGCTTTTGCATGCTTAAAACAGCATTTTTATCTTGCTTTCACCAACATTAGCTATTATACACGACAGAAACATGAATATGACAGTTTAAATACTTGAAAACAGCATTTTGTATGTTTTTGCAAGCTAAAAACAGCTATTTTATCTTGATTTTGCAAACATAAGCCATTACACACGACATATACATGAATATGTCAGTTTAAATACTTAAAAACAGAGTTTTGTATGCTTTTTCATGCTTAAAACAGCATTTTAATCTTGCTTTCACCAACATTAGCTATTATACACGACAGAAACATGAATATGACAGTTTAAATACTTGAAAACGGTGTTTTGTATGCTTTTGCATGCTTAAAACAACATTTTTATCTTGCTTTCACCAACATTAGCTATTATACACGACAGAAACATGAATATGACAGTTTAAATACTTCAAAACGGTGTTTTGTATGCTTTTGCATGCTTAAAACCGCATTTTTATCGTGCTTTCACCAACATTAGCTATTATACACGACAGAAACATGAATATGACAGTTTAAATATTTGAAAGCAGCATTTTGTATGTTTTTGCAAGCTGAAAACAGCTATTTTATCTTGATTTTGCAAACATAAGCCATTATACACGACTTATACATGAATATAAAAGTTTAAATACTTGAAAACGGTGTTTTGTATGCTTTTGCATGCTTAAAACAGCATTTTTATCTTATGTCACCAACATTAGCTATTATATACGACAGAAACATGAATATGACAGTTTAAATACTTGAAAACAGCATTTTGTATGTTTTTGCAAGCTGAAAACAGCTATTTTATCTTGATTTTGCAAACAAAAGCCATTACAAACGACATATACATAAACATGACAGTTTAAATACTAGAAATCGGTGTTTTGTATGCTTTTGCATGCTTAAAACAGCATTTTTATCTTGCTTTCCCCAACATTAGCTATTATAAACGACAGAAACATGAATATGATAGTTTAAATACTTGAAAACAGTATTTTGTATGTTTTTGCAAGCTGAAAACAGCTATTTTATTTTGATTTTGCAAACATAAGCCATTACACACGACATATACATGAATATGACAGTTTATATATTTGAAAACGGTGTTTTGTATGCGTTTGCATTCTTAAAACAGCATTTTTATCTTGCTTTCACCAACTTTAGCTATTATACACGACAGAAACATGAATATGACAGTTTAAGTACTTGAAAACGGTGTTTTGTATGCTTTTAAATGCTTAAAACAGAATTTTTATCTTGCTTTCACCAAAATTAGCTACTATACACGACAGAAACATGAATATGACAGTTTAAATACTTTAAAGGATCATTTTGTATGTTTTTGCAAGCTGAAAACAGCTATTTTATCTTGATTTTGCAAACATAAGCCATTACACATGATATATACAAGAATATGACAGTTTAAATACTTGAAAACGGTGCTTTGTATGCTTTTGCATGTTTAAAACCGCATTTTTATCTTGGTTTCACCAAAATTAGCTATTATACACGACAGAAACATAAATATGACTGTTTATATACTTGAAAACAGCATTTTGTATGTTTTTGCAAGCTGAAAACAGCTATTTTATCTTGATTTTGCAAACATAAGCCACTACACACGACATATACATGAATATGTCAGTTTAAATACTTAAAAACAGAGTTTTGTATGCTTTTTCATGCTTAAAACAGCATTTTAATCTTGCTTTCACCAACATTAGCTATTATACACGACAGAAACATGAATATGACAGTTTAAATACTTGAAAACGGTGTTTTGTATGCTTTTGCATGCTTAAAACAACATTTTTATCTTGCTTTCACCAACATTAACTATTATACACGACAGAAACATGAATATGACAGTTTAAATACTTGAAAACGGTGTTTTGTATGCTTTTGCATGCTTAAAACAGCATTTTTATCTTGCTTTCACCAACATTAGCTATTATACACGACAGAAACATGAATATGACAGTTTAAATA
>CAWWDY010001462.1:0-44164 GCA_963942605.1 Poecilus cupreus | reverse complement strand
CGCTGTTTTGAACTATTCAAACTGACAAATTCATGTTTCTTTCGTGTGAAACGGCGATTTATGAGAAATGACGATAAAATTGCTGTTTTAAACTTGCAAAAACATAGAAAAACGCAGTTTTCAACTATTCAAACTGATAAATTCATGTTTCTTTCGTGTGAAACGGCGATTTATGAGAAATGACGATAAAATTGCTGTTTTAAACTTGCAAATACATAGAAAAACGCTGTTTTCAACTATTCAAACTGACAAATTCATTATTCTTTCGTGCGAAACGGCGATTTATGAGAAATGACGATAAAATTGCTGTTTTAAACTTGCAAAAACATATAAAAACGCTGTTTTCAACTATTCAAATTGATAAATTCATGTTTCTTTCGTGTGAAACGGCGATTTATGAGAAATGACGATTAAATTGCTGTTTTAAACTTGCAAAAACATAGAAAAACGCTGTTTTGAACTATTCAAACTGACAAATTCATGTTTCTTTCGTGTGAAACGGCGATATATGAGAAATGACGATAAAATTGCTGTTTTAAACTTGCAAAAACATAGAAAAACGCTGTTTTGAACTATTCAAACTGACAAATTCATGTTTCTTTCGTGTGAAACGGCGATTTATGAGAAATGACGATAAAATTGCTGTTTTAAACTTGCAAAAACATAGAAAAACGCTGTTTTGAACTATTCAAACTGACAAATTCATGTTTCTTTCGTGTGAAACGGCGATTTATGAGAAATGACGATAAAATTGCCATTTTAAACTTGCAAAAACATAGAAAAACGCTATTTTGAACTATTCAAACTGACAAATTCATGTTTCTTTCGTGTGAAACGGCGATTTATGAGAATTGACGATAAAATTGCTGTTTTAAACTTGCAAAAACATAGAAAAACGCTGTTTTCAACTATTCAAACTGATAAATTCATGTTTCTTTCGTGTGAAACGGCGATTTATGAGAAATGACGATAAAATTGCTGTTTTAAACTTGCAAAAACATAGAAAAACGCTGTTTTGAACTATTCAAACTGACAAATTCATGTTTTTTTCGTGTAAAACGGCGATTTATGAGAAATGACGATAAAATTGCTGTTTTAAACTTGCAAAAACATAGAAAAACGCAGTTTTCAACTATTCAAACTGATAAATTCATGTTTCTTTCGTGTGAAACGGCGATTTATGAGAAATGACGATAAAATTGCTGTTTTAAACTTGCAAAAACATAGAAAAACGCTGTTTTCAACTATTCAAACTGACAAATTCATGTTTCTTTCGTGCGAAACGGCGATTTATGAGAAATGACGATAAAATTGCTGTTTTAAACTTGCAAAAACATAGAAAAACGCTGTTTTCAACTATTCAAACTGATAAATTCATGTTTCTTTCTTGTGAAACGGCGATTTATGAGAAATGACGATAAAATTGCTGTTTTAAACTTGCAAAAACATAGAAAAACGCTGTTTTGAACTATTCAAACTGACAAATTCATGTTTCTTTCGTGTGAAACGGCGATTTATGAGAAATGACGATAAAATTGCTGTTTTAAACTTGCAAATACATAGAAAAACGCTGTTTTCAACTATTCAAACTGACAAATTCATTATTCTTTCGTGCGAAACGGCGATTTATGAGAAATGACGATAAAATTGCTGTTTTAAACTTGCAAAAACATATAAAAACGCTGTTTTCAACTATTCAAATTGATAAATTCATGTTTCTTTCGTGTGAAACGGCGATTTATGAGAAATGACGATAAAATTGCTGTTTTAAACTTGCAAAAACATAGAAAAACGATGTTTTGAACTATTCAAACTGACAAATTCATGTTTCTTTCGTGTGAAACAGCGATATATGAGAAATGACGATAAAATTGCTGTTTTAAACTTGCAAAAACATTGAAAAACGCTGTTTTGAACTATTCAAACTGACAAATTCATGTTTCTTTCGTGTGAAACGGCGATATATGAGAAATGACGATAAAATTGCTGTTTTAAACTTGCAAAAAATAGAAAAACGCTGTTTTGAACTATTCAAACTGACAAATTCATGTTTCTTTCGTGTGAAACGGCGATTTATGAGAAATGACGATAAAATTGCCATTTTAAACTTGCAAAAACATAGAAAAACGCTGTTTTGAACTATTCAAACTGACAAATTCATGTTTCTTTCGTGTGAAACGGCGATTTATGAGAATTGACGATAAAATTGCTGTTTTAAACTTGCAAAAACATAGAAAAACGCAGTTTTCAACTATTCAAACTGATAAATTCATGTTTCTTTCGTGTGAAACGGCGATTTATGAGAAATGACGATAAAATTGCTGTTTTAAACTTGCAAAAACATAGAAAAACGCTGTTTTCAACTATTCAAACTGACAAATTCATGTTTCTTTCGTGCGAAACGGCGATTTATGAGAAATGACGATAAAATTGCTGTTTTAAACTTGCAAAAACATAGAAAAACGCTGTTTTAAACTATTCAAACTGATAAATTCATGTTTCTTTCTGTGAAACGGCGATTTATGAGAAATGACGATAAAATTGCTGTTTTAAACTTGCAAAAACATAGAAAAACGCTGTTTTGAACTATTCAAACTGACAAATTCATGTTTCTTTCGTGTGAAACGGCGATTTATGAGAAATGACGATAAAATTGCTGTTTTAAACTTGCAAAAACATAGAAAAACGCAGTTTTCAACTATTCAAACTGATAAATTCATGTTTCTTTCGTGTGAAATGGCGATTTATGAGAAATGACGATAAAATTGCTGTTTTAAACTTGCAAAAACATAGAAAAAAGCTGTTTTGAACTATTCAAACTGACAAATTCATGTTTCTTTCGTGTGAAACGGCGATTTATGAGAAATGACGAAAAAATTGCTGTTTTAAACTTGCAACAACATAGAAAAACGCTGTTTTTTAATATTCAAACTGATAAATTCATGTTTCTTTCGTGTGAAACGGCGATTTATGAGAAATGACGATAAAATTGCTGTTTTAAACTTGCAAAAACATAGAAAAACGCTGTTTTCAACTATTCAAACTGACAAATTCATTATTCTTTCGTGCGAAACGGCGATTTATGAGAAATGACGATAAAATTGCTGTTTTAAACTTGCAAAAACATATAAAAACGCTGTTTTCAACTATTCAAACTGATAAATTCATGTTTCTTTCGTGTGAAACGGCGATTTATGAGAAATGACGATAAAATTGCTGTTTTAAACTTGCAAAAACATAGAAAAACGATGTTTTGAACTATTCAAACTGACAAATTCATGTTTCTTTCGTGTGAAACAGCGATATATGAGAAATGACGATAAAATTGCTGTTTTAAACTTGCAAAAACATAGAAAAACGCTGTTTTGAACTATTCAAACTGACAAATTCATGTTTCTTTCGTGTGAAACGGCGATTTATGAGAAATGACGATATAATTGCTGTTTTAAACTTGCAAAAACATAGAAAAACGCTGTTTTGAACTATTCAAACTGACAAATTCATGTTTCTTTCATGTGAAACGGCGATTTATGAGAAATGACGATAAAATTGCCGTTTTAAACTTGCAAAAACATAGAAAAACGCTGTTTTAAACTATTCAAACTGACAAATTCATGTTTCTTTCGTGTGAAACGGCGATTTATGAGAAATGACGATAAAATTACTGTTTTAAACTTGCAAAAACATAGAAAAACGCTGTTTTCAACTATTCAAACTGACAAATTTATGTTTCTTTCGTGCAAAACGGCGATTTATGAGAAATGACGATAAAATTGCTGTATTAAACTTGCAAAAACATAGAAAAATGCTGTTTTCAACTATTCAAACTGATAAATTCATGTTGCTTTCGTGTGAAACGGCGATTTATGAGAAATGACGATAAAATTGCTGTTTTAAACTTGCAAAAACATAGAAAAACGCTGTTTTGAACTATTCAAACTGACAAATTCATGTTTCTTTCGTGTGAAACGGCGATTTATGAGAAATGACGATAAAATTGCTGTTTTGAACTTGCAAAAACATAAAAAAAAACGCAGTTTTCAACTATTTAAACTGATAAATTCATGTTTCTTTCGTGTGAAACGGCGATTTATGAGAAATGACGATAAAATTGCTGTTTTAAACTTGCAAAAACATAGAAAAACACTGTTTTCAACTATTCAAACTGACAAATTCATGTTTCTTTCGTGCGAAACGGCGATTTATAAGAAATGACGATAAAATTGCTGTTTTAAACTTGCAAAAACATAGAAAAACGCTGTTTTCAACTATTCAAACTGATAAAATCATGTTTCTTTCGTGTGAAACGGCGATTTATGAGAAATGACGATAAAATTGCTGTTTTAAACTTGCAAAAACATAGAAAAACGCTGTTTTGAACTATTCAAACTGACAAATTCATGTTTCTTTCGTGTGAAACGGCGATTTATGAGAAATGACGATAAAATTGCTGTTTTAAACTTGCAAAAACATAGAAAAACGCAGTTTTCAACTATTCAAACTGATAAATTCATGTTTCTTTCGTGTGAAATGGCGATTTATGAGAAATGACGATAAAATTGCTGTTTTAAACTTGCAAAAACATAGAAAAAAGCTGTTTTGAACTATTCAAACTGACAAATTCATGTTTCTTTCGTGTGAAACGGCGATTTATGAGAAATGACGAAAAAATTGCTGTTTTAAACTTGCAACAACATAGAAAAACGCTGTTTTTTAATATTCAAACTGATAAATTCATGTTTCTTTCGTTCGAAACGGTGGATTTTTGTGAAATCACGATAAAACTGCTGTTTTAAACTTGCAAAAACATAGAAAAACGCTGTTTTGAACTATTCAAACTGACAAATTCATGTTTCTTTCGTGTGGAACAGCGATTTATGAGAAATGACGATAAAATTGCTGTTTTAAACTTGCAAAAACATAGAAAAACGCTGTTTTCAACTATTCAAACTGACAAATTCATTATTCTTTCGTGCGATACGGCGATTTATGAGAAATGACGATAAAATTGCTGTTTTAAACTTGCAAAAACATAGAAAAACGCTGTTTTCAACTATTCAAACTGATAAATTCATGTTTCTTTCGTGTGAAACGGCGATTTATGAGAAATGACGATAAAATTGCTGTTTTAAACTTGCAAAAACATAGAAAAACGCTGTTTTGAACTATTCAAACTGACAAATTCATGTTTCTTTCGTGTCACCCGGCGATTTATGAGAAATGACGATAAAATTGCTGTTTTAAACTTGCAAAAACATAGAAAAACGCTGTTTTGAACTATTCAAACTGACAAATTCATGTTTCTTTCGTGTGAAACGGCGATTTATGAGAAATGACGATAAAATTGCTGTTTAAAACTTGCAAAAACATAGAAAAACGCTGTTTTCAACTATTCAAACTGACAAATTCATGTTTCTATCATGTGAAACGGCGATTTATGAGAAATGACGATAAAATTGCCGTTTTAAACTTGCAAAAACATAGAAAAACGCTGTTTTGAACTATTCAAACTGACAAATTCATGTTTCTTTCGTGTGAAACGGCGATTTATGAGAAATGACGATAAAATTGCTGTTTTAAACTTGCAAAAACATAGAAAAAACGCTGTTTTGAACTAGTCAAACTGACAAATTCATGTTTCTGTCTTGTGATACGGCGATTTATGAGAAATGACGATAAAATTACTGTTTTAAACTTGCAAAAACATAGAAAAAACGCTGTTTTCAACTATTCAAACTGACAAATTCATGTTTCTTTCGTGCAAAACGGCGATTTATGAGAAATGACGATAAAATTGCTGTATTAAACTTGCAAAAACATAGAAAAATGCTGTTTTCAACAATTCAAACTGATAAATTCATGTTGCTTTCGTGTGAAACGGCGATTTATGAGAAATGACGATAAAATTGCTGTTTTAAACTTGCAAAAACATAGAAAAACGCTGTTTTGAACTATTCAAACTGACAAATTCATGTTTCTTTCGTGTGAAACGGCGATTTATGAGAAATGACGATAAAATTGCTGTTTTGAACTTGCAAAAACATAAAAAAACGCAGTTTTCAACTATTTAAACTGATAAATTCATGTTTCTTTCGTGTGAAACGGCGATTTATGAGAAATGACGATAAAATTGCTGTTTTAAACTTGCAAAAACATAGAAAAACACTGTTTTAAACTATTCAAACTGACAAATTCATGTTTCTTTCGTGCGAAACGGCGATTTATAAGAAATGACGATAAAATTGCTGTTTTAAACTTGCAAAAACATAGAAAAACGCTGTTTTCAACTATTCAAACTGATAAAATCATGTTTCTTTCGTGTGAAACGGCGATTTATGAGAAATGACGATAAAATTGCTGTTTTAAACTTGCAAAAACATAGAAAAACGCTGTTTTGAACTATTCAAACTGACAAATTCATGTTTCTTTCGTGTGAAACGGCGATTTATGAGAAATGACGATAAAATTGCTGTTTTAAACTTGCAAAAACATAGAAAAACGCAGTTTTCAACTATTCAAACTGATAAATTCATGTTTCTTTCGTGTGAAATGGCGATTTATGAGAAATGACGATAAAATTGCTGTTTTAAACTTGCAAAAACATAGAAAAAAGCTGTTTTGAACTATTCAAACTGACAAATTCATGTTTCTTTCGTGTGAAACGGCAATTTATGAGAAATGACGAAAAAATTGCTGTTTTAAACTTGCAACAACATAGAAAAACGCTGTTTTTTAATATTCAAACTGATAAATTCATGTTTCTTTCGTTCGAAACGGTGGATTTTTGTGAAATCACGATAAAACTGCTGTTTTAAACTTGCAAAAACATAGAAAAACGCTGTTTTGAACTATTCAAACTGACAAATTCATGTTTCTTTCGTGTGAAACAGCGATTTATGAGAAATGACGATAAAATTGCTGTTTTAAACTTGCAAAAACATAGAAAAACGCTGTTTTCAACTATTCAAACTGACAAATTCATTATTCTTTCGTGCGATACGGCGATTTATGAGAAATGACGATAAAATTGCTGTTTTAAACTTGCAAAAACATAGAAAAACGCTGTTTTCAACTACTCAAACTGATAAATTCATGTTTCTTTCGTGTGAAACGGCGATTTATGAGAAATGACGATAAAATTGCTGTTTTAAACTTGCAAAAACATAGAAAAACGCTGTTTTGAACTATTCAAACTGACAAATTCATGTTTCTTTCGTGTCACCCGGCGATTTATGAGAAATGACGATAAAATTGCTGTTTTAAACTTGCAAAAACATAGAAAAACGCTGTTTTGAACTATTCAAACTGACAAATTCATGTTTCTTTCGTGTGAAACGGCGATTTATGAGAAATGACGATAAAATTGCTGTTTAAAACTTGCAAAAACATAGAAAAACGCTGTTTTCAACTATTCAAACTGACAAATTCATGTTTCTTTCGTGCGAAACGGCGATTTATGAGAAATGACGATAAAATTGCTGTAATAAACTTGCAAAAACATAGAAAAACGCTGTTTTAAACTATTCAAACTGATAAATTCATGTTTCTTTCGTGTGAAACGGCGATTTATGAGAAATGACGATAAAATTGCTGTTTTAAACTTGCAAAAACATAGAAAAACGCTGTTTTGAACTATTCAAACTGACAAATTCATGTTTCTTTCGTGTGAAACGGCGATTTATGAGAAATGACGATAAAATTGCTGTTTTAAACTTGCAAAAACATAGAAAAACGCAGTTTTCAACTATTCAAACTGATAAATTCACGTTTCTTTCGTGTGAAACGGCGATTTATGAGAAATGACGATAAAATTGCTGTTTTAAACTTGCAAAAACATAGAAAAACGCTGTTTTGAACTATTCAAACTGATAAATTCATGTTTCTTTCGTGTAAAACGGCGATTTATGAGAAATGACGATAAAATTGCTGTTTTAAACTTGCAAAAACATAGAAAAACGCTGTTTTTAACTATTCAAACTGATAAATTCAGTTTCGTTCGTTCGAAAGGGTGGATTTTTGTAAAATCACGATAAAACTGCTGTTTTAAACTTGCAAAAACATAGAAAAACCCTGTTTTGAACTATTCAAACTGACAAATTCATGTTTCTTTCGTGTGAAACGGCGATTTATGAGAAATGACGATAAAATTGCTGATTTAAACTTGCAAAAACATAGAAAAACGCTGTTTTTAACTATTCAAACTGATAAATTCAGGTTTCTTTCGTTCGAACAGGTGGATTTTTGTGAAATCACGATAAAACTGCTGTTTTAAACTTGCAAAAACATAGAAAAACGCTGTTTTGAACTATTCAAACTGACAAATTCATGTTTCTTTCGTGCGAAACGGCGATTTATGAGAAATGACGATAAAATTGCTGTTTTAAACTTGCAAAAACATAGAAAAACGCTGTTTTCAACTATTCAAACTGACAAATTCATGTTTCTTTAGTGCGAAACGGCGATTTATGAGAAATGACGATAAAATTGCTGTTTTAAACTTGCAAAAAGCTAGAAAAACGCTGTTTTCAACTATTCAAACTGATAAATTCATGTTTCTTTCGTGTGAAACGGCGATTTATGAGAAATGACGATAAAATTGCTGTTTTAAACTTGCAAAAACATAGAAAAACGCTGTTTTGAACTATTCAAACTGACAAATTCATGTTTCTTTCGTGTGAAACGGCGATTTATGAGAAATGACGATAAAATTGCTGTTTTAAACTTGCAAAAACATAGAAAAACGCTGTTTAGAACTATTTAAACTGACAAATTCATGTTTCTTTCGTGTGAAACGGCGATTTATGAGAAATGACGATAAAATTGCTGTTTTAAACTTGCAAAAACATAGAAAAACGCTGTTTTCAACTATTCAAACTGACAAATTCTTTATTCTTTCGTGCGAAACGGCGATTTATGAGAAATGACGATAAAATTGCTGTTTTAAACTTGCAAAAACATAGAAAAACGCTGTTTTCAACTATTCAAACTGATAAATTCATGTTTCTTTCGTGTAAAACGGCGATTTATGAGAAATGACGATAAAATTGCTGTTTTAAACTTGCAAGAACATAGAAAAACGCTGTTTTGAACTATTCAAACTGACAAATTCATGTTTCTTTCGTGTGAAACGGCGATTTATGAGAAATGACGATAAAATTGCTGTTTTAAACTTGCAAAAACATAGAAAAACGCTGTTTTGAACTATTCAAACTGACAAAATAATGTTTCTTTCGTGTGAAACGGCGATTTATGAGAAATGACGATAAAATTGCTGTTTTAAACTTGCAAAAACATAGAAAAACGCTGTTTGTAACTATTCAAACTGATAAAATCAGGTTTCTTTCGTTCGAAACGGTGGATTTTTGTGAAATCACGATAAAACTGCTGTTTTAAACTTGCAAAAACATAGAAAAACGCTGTTTTGAACTATTCAAACTGACAAATTCAAGTTTCTTTCGTGTGAAACGGCGATTTATGAGAAATGACGATAAAATTGCTGTTTTAAACTTGCAAAAACATAGAAAAACGATGTTTTGAACTATTCAAATTGACAAATTCATGTTTCTTTCGTGTGAAACGGCGATTTATGAGAAATGACGATAAAATTGTTGTTTTAAACTTGCAAAAACATACAAAAACGCTGTTTTCAACTATTCAAACTGATAAATTCATGTTTCTTTTGTGTGAAACGGCGATTTATGAGAAATGACGATAAAATTGCTGTTTAAACTTGCAAAAACATAGAAAAACGCTGTTTTAACTATTCAAACTGATAAATTCAGTTTCTTTCGTTCGAAAGGGTGGATTTTTGTAAAATCACGATAAAACTGCTGTTTTAAACTTGCAAAAACATAGAAAAACCCTGTTTTGAACTATTCAAACTGACAAATTCATGTTTCTTTCGTGTGAAACGGCGATTTATGAGAAATGACGATAAAATTGCTGATTTAAACTTGCAAAAACATAGAAAAACCCTGTTTTTACCTATTCAAACTGATAAATTCAGGTTTCTTTCGTTCGAAACTGTTGATTTTTGTGAAATCACGATAAAACTGCTGTTTTATACTTGCAAAAACATAGAAAAACGCTGTTTTGAACTATTCAAACTGACAAATTTATGTTTCTTTCGTGCGAAACGGCGATTTATGAGAAATGACGATAAAATTGCTGTTTTAAACTTGCAAAAACATAGAAAAACGCTGTTTTAGACTATTCAAACTGACAAATTCATGTTTCTTTCGTGTGAAACGGCTATTTATGAGAAATGACGATAAAATTGCTGTTTTAAACTTGCAAAAACATAGAAAAACGCTGTTTTCAACTATTCAAACTGACAAATTCATGTTTCTTTAGTGCGAAACGGCGATTTATGAGAAATGACGATAAAATTGCTGTTTTAAACTTGCAAAAACATAGAAAAACGCTGTTTTCAACTATTCAAACTGACAAATTCATGTTTCTTTCGTGTGAAACGGCGATTTATGAGAAATGACGATGAAATTGCTGTTTTAAACTTGCAAAAACATAGAAAACGCTGTTTTGAACTATTCAAACTGACAAATTCATGTTTCTTTCGTGTGAAACGGCGATTTATGAGAAATGACGATAAAATTGCTGTTTTAAACTTGCAAAAACATAGAAAAACGCTGTTTTGAACTATTCAAACTGACAAATTCATGTTTCTTTCGTGTGATACGGCGATTTATGAGAAATGACAATAAAATTGCTGTTTTAAACTTGCAAAAACATAGAAAAACGCTGTTTTCAACTATTCAAACTGACAAATTCATGTTTCTTTCGTGCGAAACGGCGATTTATGAGAAATGACGATAAAATTGCTGTATTAAACTTGCAAAAACATAGAAAAACGTTGTTTTTAACTATTCAAACTGATAAATTCATGTTTCTTTCGTTCGAAACGGTGGATTTTTGTGAAATCACGATAAAACTGCTGTTTTAAACTTGCAAAAAAAAAGAAAAACGCTGTTTTGAACTATTCTAACTGACAAATTCATGTTTCTTTCGTGCGAAACGGCGATTTATGAGAAATGACGATAAAATTGCTGTTTTAAACTTGCAAAAACATAGAAAAACGCTGTTTTCAACTATTCAAACTGACAAATTCATGTTTCTTTAGTGCGAAACGGCGATTTATGAGAAATGACGATAAAATTGCTGTTTTAAACTTGCAAAAACATAGAAAAACGCTGTTTTCAACTATTCAAACTGATAAATTCATGTTTCTTTCGTGTGAAACGGCGATTTATGAGAAATGACGATAAAATTGCTGTTTTAAACTTGCAAAAACATAGAAAAACGCTGTTTTGAACTATTCAAACTGACAAATTCATGTTTCTTTCGTGTGAAACGGCGATTTATGAGAAATGACGATAAAATTGCTGTTTTAAACTTGCAAAAACATAGAAAAACGCTGTTTAGAACTATTCAAACTGACAAATTCATGTTTCTTTCGTGTGAAACGGCGATTTATGAGAAATGACGATAAAATTGCTGTTTTAAACTTGCAAAAACATAGAAAAACGCTGTTTTCAACTATTCAAACTGACAAATTCTTTATTCTTTCGTGCGAAACGGCGATTTATGAGAAATGACGATAAAATTGCTGTTTTAAACTTGCAAAAACATAGAAAAACGCTGTTTTCAACTATTCAAACTGATAAATTCATGTTTCTTTCGTGTAAAACGGCGATTTATGAGAAATGACGATAAAATTGCTGTTTTAAACTTGCAAAAACATAGAAAAACGCTGTTTTGAACTATTCAAACTGACAAATTCATGTTTCTTTCGTGTGAAACGGCGATTTATGAGAAATGACGATAAAATTGCTGTTTTAAACTTGCAAAAACATAGAAAAACGCTGTTTTGAACTATTCAAACTGACAAATTCATGTTTCTTTCGTGTGAAACGGCGATTTATGGGAAATGACGATAAAATTGCTGTTTTAAACTTGCAAAAACATAGAAAAACGATGTTTTGAACTATTCAAATTGACAAATTCATGTTTCTTTCGTGTGAAACGGCGATTTATGAGAAATGACGATAAAATTGCTGTTTTAAACTTGCAAAAACATACAAAAACGCTGTTTTCAACTATTCAAACTGATAAATTCATGTTTCTTTTGTGTGAAACGGCGATTTATGAGAAATGACAATAAAATTGCTGTATTAAACTTGCAAAAACATAGAAAAACGCTGTTTTAACTATTCAAACTGATAAATTCAGTTTCTTTCGTTCGAAAGGGTGGATTTTTGTAAAATCACGATAAAACTGCTGTTTTAAACTTGCAAAAACATAGAAAAACCCTGTTTTGAACTATTCAAAACTGACAAATTCATGTTTCTTTCGTTGTGAAACGGCGATTTATGAGAAATGACGATAAAATTGCTGATTTAAACTTGCAAAAACATAGAAAAACCCTGTTTTTACCTATTCAAACTGATAAATTCAGGTTTCTTTCGTTCGAAACTGTTGATTTTTGTGAAATCACGATAAAACTGCTGTTTTATACTTGCAAAAACATAGAAAAACGCTGTTTTGAACTATTCAAACTGACAAATTTATGTTTCTTTCGTGCGAAACGGCGATTTATGAGAAATGACGATAAAATTGCTGTTTTAAACTTGCAAAAACATAGAAAAACGCTGTTTTAGACTATTCAAACTGACAAATTCATGTTTCTTTCGTGTGAAACGGCTATTTATGAGAAATGACGATAAAATTGCTGTTTTAAACTTGCAAAAACATAAAAAAAACGCTGTTTTCAACTATTCAAACTGACAAATTCATGTTTCTTTAGTGCGAAACGGCGATTTATGAGAAATGACGATAAAATTGCTGTTTTAAACTTGCAAAAACATAGAAAAACGCTGTTTTCAACTATTCAAACTGACAAATTCATGTTTCTTTCGTGTGAAACGGCGATTTATGAGAAATGACGATAAAATTGCTGTTTTAAACTTGCAAAAACATAGAAAAACGCTGTTTTGAACTATTCAAACTGACAAATTCAAGTTTCTTTGGTGTGAAACGGCGATTTATGAGAAATGACGATAAAATTGCTGTTTTAAACTTGCAAAAACATAGAAAAACGCTATTTTGAACTATTCAAACTGACAAATTCATGTTTCTTTCGTGTGAAACGGCGATTTATGAGAAATGACGATAAAATTGCTGTTTTAAACTTGCAAAAACATAGAAAAACGCTGTTTTGAACTATTCAAACTGACAAATTCATGTTTCTTTCGTGTGAAACGGCGATTTATGAGAAATGACGATAAAATTGCTGTTTTAAACTTGCAAAAACATAGAAAAACGCTGTTTCTAACTATTCAAACTGATAAATTCAGGTTTCTTTCGTTCGAAACGGTGGATTTTTGTGAAATCACGATAAAACTGCTGTTTTAAACTTGCAAAAACTTAGAAAAACGCTGTTTTGAACTATTCAAACTGATAAATTCATGTTTCTTTCGTGCGAAACGGCGATTTATGAGAAATGACGATAAAATTGCTGTTTTAAACTTGCAAAAATATAGAAAAACGCTGTTTTGAACTATTCAAACTGACAAATTCATGTTTCTTTCGTGTGAAACGGCGATTTATGAGAAATGACGATAAAATTGCTGTTTTAAACTTGCAAAAACATAGAAAAACGCTGTTTTGAACTATTCAAACTGACAAATTCAAGTTTCTTTCGTGTGAAACGGCAATTTATGAGAAATGACGATAAAATTGCTGTTTTAAACTTGCAAAAACATAGAAAAACGCTGTTTTGAACTATTCAAACTGACAAATTCAAGTTTCTTTCGTGTGAAACGGCGATTTGTGAGAAATGACGATAAAATTGCTGTTTTAAACTTGCAAAAACATAGAAAAACTCTGTTTTGAACTATTCAAATTGACAAATTCATGTTTCTTTCGTGTGAAACGGCGATTTATGAGAAATGACGATAAAATTGCTGTTTTAAACTTGCAAAAACATACAAAAACGCTGTTTTCAACTATTCAAACTGATAAATTCATGTTTCTTTTGTGTGAAACGGCGATTTATGAGAAATGACGATAAAATTGCTGTTTTAAACTTGCAAAAACATAGAAAAACGCTGTTTTTAACTATTCAAACTGATAAATTCAGTTTCTTTCGTTCGAAAGGGTGGATTTTTGTAAAATCACGATAAAACTGCTGTTTTAAACTTGCAAAAACATAGAAAAACCCTGTTTTGAACTATTCAAACTGACAAATTCATGTTTCTTTCGTGTGGAACTGCGATTTATGAGAAATGACGATAAAATTGCTGATTTAAACTCGCAAAAACATAGATAAACGCTGCTTTTAACTATTCAAACTGATAAATTCAGGTTTCTTTCGTTCGAAACGGTGGATTTTTGTGAAATCACGATAAAACTGCTGTTTTATACTTGCAAAAACATAGAAAAACGCTGTTTTGAACTATTCAAACTGACAAATTTATGTTTCTTTCGTGCGAAACGGCGATTTATGAGAAATGACGATAAAATTGCTGTTTTAAACTTGCAAAAACATAGAAAAACGCTGTTTTGAACTATTCAAACTGTCAAATTCATGTTTCTTTCGTGTGAAACGGCGATATATGAGAAATGACGAAAAAATTGCTGTTTTAAACTTTGAAAAACATAGAAAAACGCTGTTTTCAACTATTCAAACTGACAAATTCATGTTTCTTTAGTGCGAAACGGCGATTTATGAGAAATGACGATAAAATTGCTGTTTTAAACTTGCAAAAACATAGAAAAACGCTGTTTTCAACTATTCAAACTGACAAATTCATGTTTCTTTCGTGTGAAACGGCGATTTATGAGAAATGACGATAAAATTGCTGTTTTAAACTTGCAAAAACATAGAAAAACGCTGTTTTGAACTATTCAAACTGACAAATTCATGTTTCTTTCGTGTGATACGGCGATTTATGAGAAATGACAATAAAATTGCTGTTTTAAACTTGCAAAAACACAGAAAAACGCTGTTTTCAACTATTCAAACTGACAAATTCATGTTTCTTTCGTGCGAAACGGCCATTTATGAGAAATGACGATAAAATTGCTGTTTTAAACTTGCAAAAACATAGAAAAACGCTGTTTTCAACTATTCAAACTGATAAATTCATGTTTCTTTCGTGTGAAACGGCGATTTATGAGAAATGACGATAAAATTGCTGTTTTAAACTTGCAAAAACATAGAAAAACGCTGTTTTGAACTATTCAAACTGACAAATTCATGTTTCTTTCGTGTGAAACGGCGATTTATGAGAAATGACGATAAAATTGCTGTTTTAAACTTGCAAAAACATAGAAAAACGCAGTTTTCAACTATTCAAACTGATAAATTCACGTTTCTTTCGTGTGAAACGGCGATTTATGAGAAATGACGATAAAATTGCTGTTTTAAACTTGCAAAAACATACAAAAACGCTGTTTTTAACTATTCAAACTGATAAATTCATGTTTCTTTCGTGTAAAACGGCGATTTATGAGAAATGACGATAAAATTGCTGTTTTAAACTTGCAAAAACATAGAAAAAAGCTGTTTTTAACTATTCAAACTGATAAATTCAGGTTTCCATCGTTCGAAACGGTGGATTTTTGTAAAATCACGATAAAACTGCTGTTTTAAACTTGCAAAAACATAGAAAAACGCTGTTTTGAACTATTCAAACTGACAAATTCATGTTTCTTTCGTGCGAAACGGCGATTTATGAGAAATGACGATAAAATTGCTGTTTTAAACTTGCAAAAACATAGAAAAACGCTGTTTTGAACTATTCAAACTGACAAATTCATGTTTCTTTCGTGTGAAACGGCGATTTATGAGAAATGACGATAAAATTGCTGTTTTAAACTTGCAAAAACATAGAAAAACGCTGTTTTTAACTATTCAAACTGACAAATTCATGTTTCTTTCGTGTGATACGGCGATTTATGAGAAATGACAATAAAATTGCTGTTTTAAACTTGCAACAACATAGAAAAACTCTGTTTTCAACTATTCAAACTGACAAATTCATGTTTCTTTCGTGCGAAACGGCGATTTATGAGAAATGACGATAAAATTGCCGTATTAAACTTGCAAAAACATAGAAAAACGCTGTTTTCAACTATTCAAACTGATAAATTCATGTTTCTTACGTGTGAAACGGCGATTTATGAGAAATGACGATAAAATTGCTGTTTTAAACTTGCAAAAACATAGAAAAACGCTGTTTTGAACTATTCAAACTGACAAATTCATGTTTCTTTCGTGTGAAACGGCGATTTATGAGAAATGACGATAAAATTGCTGTTTTAAACTTGCAAAAACATAGAAAAACGCTGTTTAGAACTATTCAAACTGACAAATTCATGTTTCTTTCGTGTGAAACGGCGATTTATGAGAAATGACGATAAAATATCTGTTTTAAACTTGCAAAAACATAGACAAACGCTGTTTTTAACTATTCAAAATGATAAATTCAGGTTTCTTTCGTTCGAAACGGTGGATTTTTGTGAAATCACGATAAAACTGCTGTTTTAAACTTGCAAAAACATAGAAAAACGCTGTTTTGAACTATTCAAACTGACAAATTCATGTTTCTTTCGTGCGAAACGGCGATTTATTAGAAATGACGATAAAATTGCTGTTTTAAACTTGCAAAAACATAGAAAAACGCTGTTTTGAACTATTCAAACTGACAAATTCATGTTTCTTTCGTGTGATACGGCGATTTATGAGAAATGACAATAAAATTGCTGTTTTAAACTTGCAAAAACATAGAAAAACGCTGTTTTGAACTATTCAAACTGACAAATTCATGTTTCTTTCGTGTGAAACGGCGATTTATGAGAAATGACGATAAAATTGCTGTTTTAAACTTGCAAAAACATAGAAAAACGCAGTTTTCAACTATTCAAACTGATAAATTCATGTTTCTTTCGTGTGAAACGGCGATTTATGAGAAATGACAATAAAATTGCTGTTTTAAACTTGCAAAAACATAGAAAAACGCTGTTTTGAACTATTCAAACTGACAAATTCATGTTTCTTTCGTGTAAAACGGCGATTTATGAGAAATGACGATAAAATTGCTGTTTTAAACTTGCAAAAACATAGAAAAACGCTGTTTTGAACTATTCAAACTGACAAATTCATGTTTCTTTCGTGTGAAACGGCGATTTATGAGAAATGACGATAAAATTGCTGTTTTAAACTTGCAAAAACATAGAAAAACGCTGTTTTCAACTATTTAAACTGATAAATTCATGTTTCTTTCGTGTGAAACGGCGATTTATGAGAAATGACGATAAAATTGCTGTTTTAAACTTGCAAAAACATAGACAAACGCTGTTTTTAACTATTCAAACTGATAAATTCAGGTTTCTTTCGTTCGAAACGGTGTATTTTTGTGAAATCACGATAAAACTGCTGTTTTAAACTTGCAAAAACATAGAAAAACGCTGTTTTGAACTATTCAAACTGACAAATTCATGTTTCTTTCATGCGAAACGGCGATTTATTAGAAATGACGATAAAATTGCTGTTTTAAACTTGCAAAAACATAGAAAAACGCTGTTTTGAACTATTCAAACTTACAAATTCATGTTTCTTTCGTGTGATACGGCGATTTATGAGAAATGACGATAAAATTGCTGTTTTAAACGTGCAAAAACATAGAAAAACGCTGTTTTCAACTATTCAAACTGACAAATTCATATTTCTTTCGTGCGAAACGGCGATTTATGAGAAATGACGATAAAATTGCTGTATTAAACTTGCAAAAACATAGAAAAACGCTGTTTTCAACTATTCAAACTGATAAATTCATGTTTCTTTCATGTGAAACGGCGATTTATGAGAAATGACGATAAAATTGCTGTTTTAAACTTGCAAAAACATAGAAAAACGCTGTTTTGAACTATTAAAACTGACAAATTCATGTTTCTTTCGTGTGAAACGGCGATTTATGAGAAATGACGATAAAATTGTTGTTTTAAACTTGCAAAAACATAGAAAAACGCTGTTTTCAACTATTCAAACTGATAAATTCATGTTTCTTTCGTGTGAAACGGCGATTTATGAGAAATGACGATAAAATTGCTGTTTTAAACTTGCAAAAACATAGAAAAACGCTGTTTTTAACTATTCAAACTGATAAATTCAGGTTTCTTTCGTTCGAAAGGGTGGATTTTTGTGAAATCACGATAAAACTGCTGTTTTAAACTTGCAAAAACATAGAAAAACCCTGTTTTGAACTATTCAAACTGACAAATTCATGTTTATTTCGTGTGAAACGGCGATTTATGAGAAATGACGATAAAATTGCTGTTTTAAATTTGCAAAAACATAGAAAAACGCTGTTTTGAACTATTGAAACTGACAAATTCATGTTTCTTTCGTGTGAAACGGCGATTTATGAGAAATGACGATAAAATTGCTGTTTTAAACTTGCAAAAACATAGAAAAACTCTGTTTTGAACTATTCAAACTGACCAATTCATGTTTCTTTCGTGTAAAACGGCGATTTATGAGAAATGACGATAAAATTGCTGTTTTAAACTTGCAAAAACATAGAAAAACGCTGTTTTGAACTATTCAAACTGACAAATTCATGTTTCTTTCGTGTGAAACGGCGATTTATGAGAAATGACGATAAAATTGCTGTTTTAAACTTGCAAAAACATAGAAAAACGCTGTTTTCAACTATTTAAACTGATAAATTCATGTTTCTTTCGTGTGAAACGGCGATTTATGAGAAATGACGATAAAATTGCTGTTTTAAACTTGCAAAAACATAGACAAACGCTGTTTTTAACTATTCAAACTGATAAATTCAGGTTTCTTTCGTTCGAAACGGTGGATTTTTGTGAAATCACGATAAAACTGCTGTTTTAAACTTGCAAAAACATAGAAAATCGCTGTTTTGAACTATTCAAACTGACAAATTCATGTTTCTTTCGTGTGAAACGGCGATTTATGAGAAATGACGATAAAATTG
Organism: Poecilus cupreus; assembly: GCA_963942605.1. NCBI lineage: Eukaryota > Metazoa > Arthropoda > Insecta > Coleoptera > Carabidae > Poecilus > Poecilus cupreus. Next base: position 25,139 of record CAWWDY010001462.1, on the reverse strand, counting down.
CTGTTTTAAACTAGCAAAAACATAGAAAAACGCTGTTTTCAACTATTCAAACTGATAAATTCATGTTTCTTTCGTGTGAAACGGCGATTTATGAGAAATGACGATAAAATAGCTGTTTTAAACTTGCAAAAACATAGAAAAACGCTGTTTTGAACTATTCAAACTGACAAATTCATGTTTCTTTCGTGTGAAACGGCGATTTATGAGAAATGACGATAAAATTGCTGTACTAAACTAGCAAAAACATAGAAAAACGCTGTTTTCAACTATTCAAACTGATAAATTCATGTTTCTTTCGTGTGAAACGGCGATTTATGAGAAATGACGATAAAATAGCTGTTTTAAACTTGCAAAAACATAGAAAAACGCTGTTTTGAACTATTCAAACTGACAAATTCATGTTTCTTTCGTGTGAAACGGCGATTTATGAGAAATAACGATAAAATTGCTGTTTTAAACGTGCAAAAACATAGAAAAACGCTGTTTTCAACTATTCAAACTGATAAATTCATGTTTCTTTCGTGTGAAACGGCGATTTATGAGAAATGACGATAAAATTGCTGTTTTAAACTTGCAAAAACATAGAAAAACGCTGTTTTTAACTATTCAAACTGATAAATTCAGGTTTCTTTCGTTCGAAAGGGTGGATTTTTGTGAAATCACGATGAAACTGCTGTTTTAAACTTGCAAAAACATAGAAAAACCCTGTTTTGAACTATTCAAACTGACAAATTCATGTTTATTTCGTGTGAAACGGCGATTTATGAGAAATGACGATAAAATTGCTGTTTTAAACTTGCAAAAACATAGAAAAACGCTGTTTTGAACTATTGAAACTGACAAATTCATGTTTCTTTCGTGTGAAACGGCGATTTATGAGAAATGACGATAAAATATCTGTTTTAAACTTGCAAAAACATAGACAAACGCTGTTTTTAACTATTCAAAATGATAAATTCAGGTTTCTTTCGTTCGAAACGGTGGATTTTTGTGAAATCACGATAAAACTGCTGTTTTAAACTTGCAAAAACATAGAAAAACGCTGTTTTGAACTATTCAAACTGACAAATTCATGTTTCTTTCGTGCGAAACGGCGATTTATTAGAAATGACGATAAAATTGCTGTTTTAAACTTGCAAAAACATAGAAAAACGCTGTTTTGAACTATTCAAACTGACAAATTCATGTTTCTTTCGTGTGATACGGCGATTTATGAGAAATGACAATAAAATTGCTGTTTTAAACTTGCAAAAACATAGAAAAACGCTGTTTTGAACTATTCAAACTGACAAATTCATGTTTCTTTCGTGTGAAACGGCGATTTATGAGAAATGACGATAAAATTGCTGTTTTAAACTTGCAAAAACATAGAAAAACGCAGTTTTCAACTATTCAAACTGATAAATTCATGTTTCTTTCGTGTGAAACGGCGATTTATGAGAAATGACAATAAAATTGCTGTTTTAAACTTGCAAAAACATAGAAAAACGCTGTTTTGAACTATTCAAACTGACAAATTCATGTTTCTTTCGTGTAAAACGGCGATTTATGAGAAATGACGATAAAATTGCTGTTTTAAACTTGCAAAAACATAGAAAAACGCTGTTTTGAACTATTCAAACTGACAAATTCATGTTTCTTTCGTGTGAAACGGCGATTTATGAGAAATGACGATAAAATTGCTGTTTTAAACTTGCAAAAACATAGAAAAACGCTGTTTTCAACTATTTAAACTGATAAATTCATGTTTCTTTCGTGTGAAACGGCGATTTATGAGAAATGACGATAAAATTGCTGTTTTAAACTTGCAAAAACATAGACAAACGCTGTTTTTAACTATTCAAACTGATAAATTCAGGTTTCTTTCGTTCGAAACGGTGTATTTTTGTGAAATCACGATAAAACTGCTGTTTTAAACTTGCAAAAACATAGAAAAACGCTGTTTTGAACTATTCAAACTGACAAATTCATGTTTCTTTCATGCGAAACGGCGATTTATTAGAAATGACGATAAAATTGCTGTTTTAAACTTGCAAAAACATAGAAAAACGCTGTTTTGAACTATTCAAACTTACAAATTCATGTTTCTTTCGTGTGATACGGCGATTTATGAGAAATGACGATAAAATTGCTGTTTTAAACGTGCAAAAACATAGAAAAACGCTGTTTTCAACTATTCAAACTGACAAATTCATATTTCTTTCGTGCGAAACGGCGATTTATGAGAAATGACGATAAAATTGCTGTATTAAACTTGCAAAAACATAGAAAAACGCTGTTTTCAACTATTCAAACTGATAAATTCATGTTTCTTTCATGTGAAACGGCGATTTATGAGAAATGACGATAAAATTGCTGTTTTAAACTTGCAAAAACATAGAAAAACGCTGTTTTGAACTATTAAAACTGACAAATTCATGTTTCTTTCGTGTGAAACGGCGATTTATGAGAAATGACGATAAAATTGTTGTTTTAAACTTGCAAAAACATAGAAAAACGCTGTTTTCAACTATTCAAACTGATAAATTCATGTTTCTTTCGTGTGAAACGGCGATTTATGAGAAATGACGATAAAATTGCTGTTTTAAACTTGCAAAAACATAGAAAAACGCTGTTTTTAACTATTCAAACTGATAAATTCAGGTTTCTTTCGTTCGAAAGGGTGGATTTTTGTGAAATCACGATAAAACTGCTGTTTTAAACTTGCAAAAACATAGAAAAACCCTGTTTTGAACTATTCAAACTGACAAATTCATGTTTATTTCGTGTGAAACGGCGATTTATGAGAAATGACGATAAAATTGCTGTTTTAAATTTGCAAAAACATAGAAAAACGCTGTTTTGAACTATTGAAACTGACAAATTCATGTTTCTTTCGTGTGAAACGGCGATTTATGAGAAATGACGATAAAATTGCTGTTTTAAACTTGCAAAAACATAGAAAAACTCTGTTTTGAACTATTCAAACTGACCAATTCATGTTTCTTTCGTGTAAAACGGCGATTTATGAGAAATGACGATAAAATTGCTGTTTTAAACTTGCAAAAACATAGAAAAACGCTGTTTTGAACTATTCAAACTGACAAATTCATGTTTCTTTCGTGTGAAACGGCGATTTATGAGAAATGACGATAAAATTGCTGTTTTAAACTTGCAAAAACATAGAAAAACGCTGTTTTCAACTATTTAAACTGATAAATTCATGTTTCTTTCGTGTGAAACGGCGATTTATGAGAAATGACGATAAAATTGCTGTTTTAAACTTGCAAAAACATAGACAAACGCTGTTTTTAACTATTCAAACTGATAAATTCAGGTTTCTTTCGTTCGAAACGGTGTATTTTTGTGAAATCACGATAAAACTGCAGTTTTAAACTTGCAAAAACATAGAAAAACGCTGTTTTGAACTATTCAAACTGACAAATTCATGTTTCTTTCGTGCGAAACGGCGATTTATTAGAAATGACGATAAAATTGCTGTTTTAAACTTGCAAAAACATAGAAAAACGCTGTTTTGAACTATTCAAACTGATAAATTCATGTTTCTTTCGTGTGATACGGCGATTTATGAGAAATGACGATAAAATTGCTGTTTTAAACGTGCAAAAACATAGAAAAACGCTGTTTTCAACTATTCAAACTGACAAATTCATATTTCTTTTGTGCGAAACGGCGATTTATGAGAAATGACGATAAAATTGCTGTATTAAACTTGCAAAAACATAGAAAAACGCTGTTTTCAACTATTCAAACTGATAAATTCATGTTTCTTTCATGTGAAACGGCGATTTATGAGAAATGACGATAAAATTGCTGTTTTAAACTTGCAAAAACATAGAAAAACGCTGTTTTGAACTATTAAAACTGACAAATTCATGTTTCTTTCGTGTGAAACGGCGATTTATGAGAAATGACGATAAAATTGTTGTTTTAAACTTGCAAAAACATAGAAAAACGCTGTTTTCAACTATTCAAACTGATAAATTCATGTTTCTTTCGTGTGAAACGGCGATTTATGAGAAATGACGCTAAAATTGCTGTTTTAAACTTGCAAAAACATAGAAAAACGCTGTTTTTAACTATTCAAACTGATAAATTCAGGTTTCTTTCGTTCGAAAGGGTGGATTTTTGTGAAATCACAATAAAACTGCTGTTTTAAACTTGCAAAAACATAGAAAAACCCTGTTTTGAACTATTCAAACTGACAAATTCATGTTTATTTCGTGTGAAACGGCGATTTATGAGAAATGACGATAAAATTGCTGTTTTAAATTTGCAAAAACATAGAAAAACGCTGTTTTGAACTATTGAAACAGACAAATTCATGTTTCTTTCGTGTGAAACGGCGATTTATGAGAAATGACGATAAAATTGCTGTTTTAAACTTGCAAAAACATAGACAAACGCTGTTTTTAACTATTCAAACTGATAAATTCAGGTTTCTTTCGTTCGAAACGGTGGATTTTTGGGAAATCACGATAAAATTGCTGTTTTAAACTTGCAAAAACATAGAAAAACGCTGTTTTGAACTATTCAAACTGACAAATTCATGTTTCTTTCGTGCAAAACGGCGATTTATTAGAAATGACGATAAAATTGCTGTTTTAAACTTGCAAAAACATAGAAAAACGCTGTTTTGAACTATTCAAACTGACAAATTCATGTTTCTTTCGTGTGATACGGCGATTTATGAGAAATGACGATAAAATTGCTGTTTTAAACTTGCAAAAACATAGAAAAACGCTGTTTTCAACTATTCAAACTGATAAATTCAGGTTTCTTTCGTTCGAAACGGTGGATTTTTGAGAAATCACGATAAAACTGCTGTTTTAAACTTGCAAAAACATAGAAAAACGCTGTTTTGAACTATTCAAACTGACAAATTCATGTTTCTTTCGTGCGAAACGGCGATTTATTAGAAATGACGATAAAATTGCTGTTTTAAACTTGCAAAAACATAGAAAAACGCTGTTTTGAACTATTCAAACTGCCAAATTCATGTTTCTTTCGTGTGATACGGCGATTTATGAGAAATGACGATAAAATTGCTGTTTTAAACTTGCAAAAACGTAGAAAAACGCTGTTTTCAACTATTCAAACTGACAAATTCATGTTTATTTCGTGTGAAACGGCGATTTATGAGAAATGACGATAAAATTGCTGTTTTAAACTTGCAAAAACATAGAAAAACGCTGTTTTGAACTATTGAAACTGACAAATTCATGTTTCTTTCGTGTGAAACGGCGATTTATGAGAAATGACGATAAAATTGCTGTTTTAAACTTGCAAAAACATAGAAAAACGAAGTTTTCAACTATTCAAACTGATAAATTCATGTTTCTTTTGTGTGAAACGGCGATTTATGAGAAATGACGAAAAAATTGCTGTTTTAAACTTGCAAAAACATAGAAAAACGCTGTTTTTAACTATTCAAACTGATAAATTCAGGTTTCTTTCGTTCGAAAGGGTGGATTTTTGTGAAATCACGATAAAACTGCTGTTTTAAACTTGCAAAAACATAGAAAAACCCTGTTTTGAACTATTCAAACTGACAAATTCATGTTTATTTCGTGTGAAACGGCGATTTATGAGAAATGACGATAAAATTGCTGTTTTAAATTTGCAAAAACATAGAAAAACGCTGTTTTGAACTATTGAAACTGACAAATTCATGTTTCTTTCGTGTGAAACGGCGTTTTATGAGAAATGACGATAAAATTGCTGTTTTAAACTTGCAAAAACATAGAAAAACTCTGTTTTGAACTATTCAAACTGACCAATTCATGTTTCTTTCGTGTAAAACGGCGATTTATGAGAAATGACGATAAAATTGCTGTTTTAAACTTGCAAAAACATAGAAAAACGCTGTTTTGAACTATTCAAACTGACAAATTCATGTTTCTTTCGTGTGAAACGGCGATTTATGAGAAATGACGATAAAATTGCTGTTTTAAACTTGCAAAAACATAGAAAAACGCTGTTTTCAACTATTTAAACTGATAAATTCATGTTTCTTTCGTGTGAAACGGCGATTTATGAGAAATGACGATAAAATTGCTGTTTTAAACTTGCAAAAACATAGACAAACGCTGTTTTTAACTATTCAAACTGATAAATTCAGGTTTCTTTCGTTCGAAACGGTGTATTTTTGTGAAATCACGATAAAACTGCAGTTTTAAACTTGCAAAAACATAGAAAAACGCTGTTTTGAACTATTCAAACTGACAAATTCATGTTTCTTTCGTGCGAAACGGCGATTTATTAGAAATGACGATAAAATTGCTGTTTTAAACTTGCAAAAACATAGAAAAACGCTGTTTTGAACTATTCAAACTGATAAATTCATGTTTCTTTCGTGTGATACGGCGATTTATGAGAAATGACGATAAAATTGCTGTTTTAAACGTGCAAAAACATAGAAAAACGCTGTTTTCAACTATTCAAACTGACAAATTCATATTTCTTTTGTGCGAAACGGCGATTTATGAGAAATGACGATAAAATTGCTGTATTAAACTTGCAAAAACATAGAAAAACGCTGTTTTCAACTATTCAAACTGATAAATTCATGTTTCTTTCATGTGAAACGGCGATTTATGAGAAATGACGATAAAATTGCTGTTTTAAACTTGCAAAAACATAGAAAAACGCTGTTTTGAACTATTAAAACTGACAAATTCATGTTTCTTTCGTGTGAAACGGCGATTTATGAGAAATGACGATAAAATTGTTGTTTTAAACTTGCAAAAACATAGAAAAACGCTGTTTTCAACTATTCAAACTGATAAATTCATGTTTCTTTCGTGTGAAACGGCGATTTATGAGAAATGACGATAAAATTGCTGTTTTAAACTTGCAAAAACATAGAAAAACGCTGTTTTTAACTATTCAAACTGATAAATTCAGGTTTCTTTCGTTCGAAAGGGTGGATTTTTGTGAAATCACAATAAAACTGCTGTTTTAAACTTGCAAAAACATAGAAAAACCCTGTTTTGAACTATTCAAACTGACAAATTCATGTTTATTTCGTGTGAAACGGCGATTTATGAGAAATGACGATAAAATTGCTGTTTTAAATTTGCAAAAACATAGAAAAACGCTGTTTTGAACTATTGAAACAGACAAATTCATGTTTCTTTCGTGTGAAACGGCGATTTATGAGAAATGACGATAAAATTGCTGTTTTAAACTTGCAAAAACATAGACAAACGCTGTTTTTAACTATTCAAACTGATAAATTCAGGTTTCTTTCGTTCGAAACGGTGGATTTTTGGGAAATCACGATAAAATTGCTGTTTTAAACTTGCAAAAACATAGAAAAACGCTGTTTTGAACTATTCAAACTGACAAATTCATGTTTCTTTCGTGCAAAACGGCGATTTATTAGAAATGACGATAAAATTGCTGTTTTAAACTTGCAAAAACATAGAAAAACGCTGTTTTGAACTATTCAAACTGACAAATTCATGTTTCTTTCGTGTGATACGGCGATTTATGAGAAATGACGATAAAATTGCTGTTTTAAACTTGCAAAAACATAGAAAAACGCTGTTTTCAACTATTCAAACTGATAAATTCAGGTTTCTTTCGTTCGAAACGGTGGATTTTTGAGAAATCACGATAAAACTGCTGTTTTAAACTTGCAAAAACATAGAAAAACGCTGTTTTGAACTATTCAAACTGACAAATTCATGTTTCTTTCGTGCGAAACGGCGATTTATTAGAAATGACGATAAAATTGCTGTTTTAAACTTGCAAAAACATAGAAAAACGCTGTTTTGAACTATTCAAACTGCCAAATTCATGTTTCTTTCGTGTGATACGGCGATTTATGAGAAATGACGATAAAATTGCTGTTTTAAACTTGCAAAAACATAGAAAAACGCTGTTTTCAACTATTCAAACTGACAAATTCATGTTTATTTCGTGTGAAACGGCGATTTATGAGAAATGACGATAAAATTGCTGTTTTAAACTTGCAAAAACATAGAAAAACGCTGTTTTGAACTATTGAAACTGACAAATTCATGTTTCTTTCGTGTGAAACGGCGATTTATGAGAAATGACGATAAAATTGCTGTTTTAAACTTGCAAAAACATAGAAAAACGAAGTTTTCAACTATTCAAACTGATAAATTCATGTTTCTTTTGTGTGAAACGGCGATTTATGAGAAATGACGAAAAAATTGCTGTTTTAAACTTGCAAAAACATAGAAAAACGCTGTTTTGAACTATTCAAACTGACAAATTCATGTTTCTTTCGTGTGAAACGGCGATTTATGAGAAATGACGATAAAATTGCTGTTTTAAACTTGAAAAAACATAGAAAAACGCTGTTTTGAACTATTCAAACTGACAAATTCATGTTTCTTTCGTGTGAAACGGCGATTTATGAGAAATGACGATAAAATTGCTGTTTTAAACTTGCAAAAACATAGAAAAACGCTGTTTTCAACTATTCAAACTGATAAATTCATGTTTCTTTCGTGTGAAACGGCGATTTATGAGAAATGACGATAAAATTGCTGTTTTAAACTTGCAAAAACATAGAAAAACGCTGTTTTTAACTATTCAAACTGATAAATTCAGGTTTCTTTCGTTCGAAAGGGTGGATTTTTGTGAAATCACGATAAAACTGATGTTTTAAACTTGCAAAAACATAGAAAAACCCTGTTTTGAACTATTCAAACTGACAAATTCATGTTTATTTCGTGTGAAACGGCGATTTATGAGAAATGACGATAAAATTGCTGTTTTAAACTTGCAAAAACATAGAAAAACGCTGTTTTGAACTATTGAAACTGACAAATTCATGTTTCTTAGTGTGAAACGGCGATTTATGAGAAATGACGATAAAATTGCTGTTTTAAACTTGCAAAAACATAGACAAACGCTGTTTTTAACTATTCAAACTGATAAATTCAGGTTTCTTTCGTGCGAAACGGCGATTTATGAGAAATGACGATAAAATTGCTGTATTAAACTTGCAAAAACATAGAAAAACGCTGTTTTCAACTATTCAAACTGATAAATTCATGTTTCTTTCATGTGAAACGGCGATTTTTGAGAAATGACGATAAAATTGCTGTTTTAAACTTGCAAAAACATAGAAAAACGCTGTTTTGAACTATTCAAACTGACAAATTCATGTTTTCTTTCGTGTGAAACGGCGATTTATGAGAAATGACGATAAAATTGCTGTTTTAAACTTGCAAAAACATAGAAAAACGCTGTTTTTAACTATTCAAACTGATAAATTCAGGTTTCTTTCGTTCGAAAGGGTGGATTTTTGTGAAATCACGATAAAACTGCTGTTTTAAACTTGCAAAAACATAGAAAAACTCTGTTTTGAACTATTCAAACTGACAAATTCATGTTTATTTCGTGTGAAACGGCGATTTATGAGAAATGACGATAAAGTTGCTGTTTTAAACTTGCAAAAACATAGAAAAAACGCTGTTTTGAACTATTGAAACTGACAAATTCATGTTTCTTTCGTGTGAAACGGCGATTTATGAGAAATTACGATAAAATTGCTGTTTTAAACTTGCAAAAACATAGACAAACGCTGTTTTTAACTATTCAAACTGATAAATTCAGGTTTCTTTCGTTCGAAACGGTGGATTTTTGTGAAATCACGATAAAACTGCTGTTTTAAACTTGCAAAAACATAGAAAAACGCTGTTTTGAACTATTCAAACTGACAAATTCATGTTTCTTTCGTGCGAAACGGCGATTTATGAGAAATGACGATAAAATTGCTGTTTTAAACTTGCAAAAACATAGAAAAACGCTGTTTTGAACTATTCAAACTGACAAACTCATGTTTCTTTCGTGTGATACGGAGATTTATGAGAAATGACGATAAAATTGCTGTTTTAAACATGCAAAAACATAGAAAAACGCTGTTTTCAACTATTCAAACTGACAAATTCAATGTTTCTTTCGTGCCAAACGGCGATTTAAGAGAAATGACGATAAAATTGCTGTATTAAACTTGCAAAAACATAGAAAAACGCTGTTTTCAACTATTCAAACTGATAAATTCATGTTTCTTTCATGTGAAACGGCGATTTATGAGAAATGACGATAAAATTGCTGTTTTAAACTTGCAAAAACATAGAAAAACGAAGTTTTCAACTATTCAAACTGATAAATTCATGTTTCTTTTGTGTGAAACGGCGATTTATGAGAAATGACGAAAAAATTGCTGTTTTAAACTTGCAAAAACATAGAAAAACGCTGTTTTGAACTATTCAAACTGACAAATTCATGTTTCTTTCGTGTGAAACGGCGATTTATGAGAAATGACGATAAAATTGCTGTTTTAAACTTGAAAAAACATAGAAAAACGCTGTTTTGAACTATTCAAACTGACAAATTCATGTTTCTTTCGTGTGAAACGGCGATTTATGAGAAATGACGATAAAATTGCTGTTTTAAACTTGCAAAAACATAGAAAAACGCTGTTTTCAACTATTCAAACTGATAAATTCATGTTTCTTTCGTGTGAAACGGCGATTTATGAGAAATGACGATAAAATTGCTGTTTTAAACTTGCAAAAACATAGAAAAACGCTGTTTTTAACTATTCAAACTGATAAATTCAGGTTTCTTTCGTTCGAAAGGGTGGATTTTTGTGAAATCACGATAAAACTGATGTTTTAAACTTGCAAAAACATAGAAAAACCCTGTTTTGAACTATTCAAACTGACAAATTCATGTTTATTTCGTGTGAAACGGCGATTTATGAGAAATGACGATAAAATTGCTGTTTTAAACTTGCAAAAACATAGAAAAACGCTGTTTTGAACTATTGAAACTGACAAATTCATGTTTCTTAGTGTGAAACGGCGATTTATGAGAAATGACGATAAAATTGCTGTTTTAAACTTGCAAAAACATAGACAAACGCTGTTTTTAACTATTCAAACTGATAAATTCAGGTTTCTTTCGTGCGAAACGGCGATTTATGAGAAATGACGATAAAATTGCTGTATTAAACTTGCAAAAACATAGAAAAACGCTGTTTTCAACTATTCAAACTGATAAATTCATGTTTCTTTCATGTGAAACGGCGATTTTTGAGAAATGACGATAAAATTGCTGTTTTAAACTTGCAAAAACATAGAAAAACGCTGTTTTGAACTATTCAAACTGACAAATTCATGTTTCTTTCGTGTGAAACGGCGATTTATGAGAAATGACGATAAAATTGCTGTTTTAAACTTGCAAAAACATAGAAAAACGCTGTTTTTAACTATTCAAACTGATAAATTCAGGTTTCTTTCGTTCGAAAGGGTGGATTTTTCTGAAATCACGATAAAACTGCTGTTTTAAACTTGCAAAAACATAGAAAAACTCTGTTTTGAACTATTCAAACTGACAAATTCATGTTTATTTCGTGTGAAACGGCGATTTATGAGAAATGACGATAAAGTTGCTGTTTTAAACTTGCAAAAACATAGAAAAACGCTGTTTTGAACTATTGAAACTGACAAATTCATGTTTCTTTCGTGTGAAACGGCGATTTATGAGAAATTACGATAAAATTGCTGTTTTAAACTTGCAAAAACATAGACAAACGCTGTTTTTAACTATTCAAACTGATAAATTCAGGTTTCTTTCGTTCGAAACGGTGGATTTTTGTGAAATCACGATAAAACTGCTGTTTTAAACATGCAAAAACATAGAAAAACGCTGTTTTGAACTATTCAAACTGACAAATTCATGTTTCTTTCGTGCGAAACGGCGATTTATGAGAAATGACGATAAAATTGCTGTTTTAAACTTGCAAAAACATAGAAAAACGCTGTTTTGAACTATTCAAACTGACAAACTCATGTTTCTTTCGTGTGATACGGAGATTTATGAGAAATGACGATAAAATTGCTGTTTTAAACATGCAAAAACATAGAAAAACGCTGTTTTCAACTATTCAAACTGACAAATTCATGTTTCTTTCGTGCCAAACGGCGATTTAAGAGAAATGACGATAAAATTGCTGTATTAAACTTGCAAAAACATAGAAAAACGCTGTTTTCAACTATTCAAACTGATAAATTCATGTTTCTTTCATGTGAAACGGCGATTTATGAGAAATGACGATAAAATTGCTGTTTTAAACTTGCAAAAACATAGAAAAACGAAGTTTTCAACTATTCAAACTGATAAATTCATGTTTCTTTTGTGTGAAACGGCGATTTATGAGAAATGACGAAAAAATTGCTGTTTTAAACTTGCAAAAACATAGAAAAACGCTGTTTTGAACTATTCAAACTGACAAATTCATGTTTCTTTCGTGTGAAACGGCGATTTATGAGAAATGACGATAAAATTGCTGTTTTAAACTTGAAAAAACATAGAAAAACGCTGTTTTGAACTATTCAAACTGACAAATTCATGTTTCTTTCGTGTGAAACGGCGATTTATGAGAAATGACGATAAAATTGCTGTTTTAAACTTGCAAAAACATAGAAAAACGCTGTTTTCAACTATTCAAACTGATAAATTCATGTTTCTTTCGTGTGAAACGGCGATTTATGAGAAATGACGATAAAATTGCTGTTTTAAACTTGCAAAAACATAGAAAAACGCTGTTTTTAACTATTCAAACTGATAAATTCAGGTTTCTTTCGTTCGAAAGGGTGGATTTTTGTGAAATCACGATAAAACTGATGTTTTAAACTTGCAAAAACATAGAAAAACCCTGTTTTGAACTATTCAAACTGACAAATTCATGTTTATTTCGTGTGAAACGGCGATTTATGAGAAATGACGATAAAATTGCTGTTTTAAACTTGCAAAAACATAGAAAAACGCTGTTTTGAACTATTGAAACTGACAAATTCATGTTTCTTAGTGTGAAACGGCGATTTATGAGAAATGACGATAAAATTGCTGTTTTAAACTTGCAAAAACATAGACAAACGCTGTTTTTAACTATTCAAACTGATAAATTCAGGTTTCTTTCGTGCGAAACGGCGATTTATGAGAAATGACGATAAAATTGCTGTATTAAACTTGCAAAAACATAGAAAAACGCTGTTTTCAACTATTCAAACTGATAAATTCATGTTTCTTTCATGTGAAACGGCGATTTTGAGAAATGACGATAAAATTGCTGTTTTAAACTTGCAAAAACATAGAAAAACGCTGTTTTGAACTATTCAAACTGACAAATTCATGTTTCTTTCGTGTGAAACGGCGATTTATGAGAAATGACGATAAAATTGCTGTTTTAAACTTGCAAAAACATAGAAAAACGCTGTTTTTAACTATTCAAACTGATAAATTCAGGTTTCTTTCGTTCGAAAGGGTGGATTTTTGTGAAATCACGATAAAACTGCTGTTTTAAACTTGCAAAAACATAGAAAAACTCTGTTTTGAACTATTCAAACTGACAAATTCATGTTTATTTCGTGTGAAACGGCGATTTATGAGAAATGACGATAAAGTTGCTGTTTTAAACTTGCAAAAACATAGAAAAACGCTGTTTTGAACTATTGAAACTGACAAATTCATGTTTCTTTCGTGTGAAACGGCGATTTATGAGAAATTACGATAAAATTGCTGTTTTAAACTTGCAAAAACATAGACAAACGCTGTTTTTAACTATTCAAACTGATAAATTCAGGTTTCTTTCGTTCGAAACGGTGGATTTTTGTGAAATCACGATAAAACTGCTGTTTTAAACTTGCAAAAACATAGAAAAACGCTGTTTTGAACTATTCAAACTGACAAATTCATGTTTCTTTCGTGCGAAACGGCGATTTATGAGAAATGACGATAAAATTGCTGTTTTAAACTTGCAAAAACATAGAAAAACGCTGTTTTGAACTATTCAAACTGACAAACTCATGTTTCTTTCGTGTGATACGGAGATTTATGAGAAATGACGATAAAATTGCTGTTTTAAACATGCAAAAACATAGAAAAACGCTGTTTTCAACTATTCAAACTGACAAATTCATGTTTCTTTCGTGCCAAACGGCGATTTAAGAGAAATGACGATAAAATTGCTGTATTAAACTTGCAAAAACATAGAAAAAACGCTGTTTTCAACTATTCAAACTGATAAATTCATGTTTCTTTCATGTGAAACGGCGATTTATGAGAAATGACGATAAAATTGCTGTTTTAAACTTGCAAAAACATAGAAAAACGCAGTTTTCAACTATTCAAACTGATAAATTCATGTTTCTTTCGTGTGAAACGGCGATTTATGAGAAATGACGATAAAATTGCTGTTTTAAATTTGCAAAAACATAGAAAAACGCTGTTTTGAACTATTGAAACTGACAAATTCATGTTTCTTTCGTGTGAAACGGCGATTTATGAGAAATGACGATAAAATTGCTGTTTTAAACTTGCAAAAACATAGACAAACGCTGTTTTTAACTATTCAAACTGATAAATTCAGGTTTCTTTCGTTCGAAACGGTGGATTTTTGGGAAATCACGATAAAACTGCTGTTTTAAACTTGCAAAAACATAGAAAAACGCTGTTTTGAACTATTCAAACTGACAAATTCATGTTTCTTTCGTGCAAAACGGCGATTTATTAGAAATGACGATAAAATTGCTGTTTTAAACTTGCAAAAACATAGAAAAATGCTGTTTTGAACTATTCAAACTGACAAATTCATGTTTCTTTCGTGTGATACGGCGATTTATGAGAAATGACGATAAAATTGCTGTTTTAAACTTGCAAAAACATAGAAAAACGCTGTTTTCAACTATTCAAACTGATAAATTCAGGTTTCATTCGTTCGAAACGGTGGATTTTTGGGAAATCACGATAAAACTGCTGTTTTAAACTTGCAAAAACATAGAAAAACGCTGTTTTGAACTATTCAAACTGACAAATTCATGTTTCTTTCGTGCGAAATGGCGATTTATTAGAAATGACGATAAAATTGCTGTTTTAAACTTGCAAAAACATAGAAAAACGCTGTTTTCAACTATTCAAACTGATAAATTCATGTTTCTTTCGTGTGATACGGCGATTTATGAGAAATGACGATAAAATTGCTGTTTTAAACTTGCAAAAACATAGAAAAACGCTGTTTTGAACTATTCAAACTGACAAATTCATGTTTCTTTCGTGTGAAACGGCGATTTATGAGAAATGACGATAAAATTGCTGTTTTAAACTTGCAAAAACATAGAAAAACGCTGTTTTCAACTATTCAAACTGATAAATTCATGTTTCTTTCGTGTGAAACGGCGATTTATGAGAAATGACGATAAAATTGCTGTTTTAAACTTGCAAAAACATAGAAAAACGCTGTTTTTAACTATTCAAACTGATAAATTCAGGTTTCTTTCGTTCGAAAGGGTGGATTTTTGTGAAATCACGATAAAACTGATGTTTTAAACTTGCAAAAACATAGAAAAACCCTGTTTTGAACTATTCAAACTGACAAATTCATGTTTATTTCGTGTGAAACGGCGATTTATGAGAAATGACGATAAAATTGCTGTTTTAAACTTGCAAAAACATAGAAAAACGCTGTTTTGAACTATTGAAACTGACAAATTCATGTTTCTTTCGTGTGAAACGGCGATTTATGAGAAATGACGATAAAATTGCTGTTTTAAACTTGCAAAAACATAGACAAACGCTGTTTTTAACTATTCAAACTGATAAATTCAGGTTTCTTTCGTTCGAAACGGTGGATTTTTGTGAAATCACGATAAAACTGCTGTTTTAAACTTGCAAAAACATAGAAAAACGCTGTTTTGAACTATTCAAACTGACAAATTCATGTTTCTTTCGTGCGAAACGGCGATTTATTAGAAATGACGATAAAATTTGTGTTTTAAACTTGCAAAAACATAGAAAAACGCAGTTTTGAACTATTCAAACTGACAAATTCATGTTTCTTTCGTGTGATACGGCGATTTATGAGAAATGACGATAAAATTGCTGTTTTAAACTTGCAAAAACATAGAAAAACGCTGTTTTCAACTATTCAAACTGACAAATTCATGTTTCTTTCGTGCGAAACGGCGATTTATGAGAAATGACGATAAAATTGCTGTATTAAACTTGCAAAAACATAGAAAAACGCTGTTTTCAACTATTCAAACTGATAAATTCATGTTTCTTTCATGTGAAACGGCGTTTTTTTAGAAATGACGATAAAATTGCTGTTTTAAACTTGCAAAAACATAGAAAAACGCTGTTTTGAACTATTCAAACTGACAAATTCATGTTTCTTTCGTGTGAAACGGCGATTTATGAGAAATGACGATAAAATTGCTGTTTTAAACTTGCAAAAACATAGAAAAACGCTGTTTTTAACTATTCAAACTGATAAATTCAGGTTTCTTTCGTTCGAAAGGGTGGATTTTTGTGAAATCACGATAAAACTGCTGTTTTAAACTTGCAAAAACATAGAAAAACTCTGTTTTGAACTATTCAAACTGACAAATTCATGTTTATTTCGTGTGAAACGGCGATTTATGAGAAATGACGATAAAATTGCTGTTTTAAACTTGCAAAAACATAGAAAAACGCTGTTTTGAACTATTGAAACTGACAAATTCATGTTTCTTTCGTGTGAAACGGCGATTTATGAGAAATGACGATAAAATTGCTGTTTTAAACTTGCAAAAACATAGACAAACGCTGTTTTTAACTATTCAAACTGATAAATTCAGGTTTCTTTCGTTCGAAACGGTGGATTTTTGTGAAATCACGATAAAACTGCTGTTTTAAACTTGCAAAAACATAGAAAATCGCTGTTTTGAACTATTCAAACTGACAAATTCATGTTTCTTTTGTGCGAAACGGCGATTTATGAGAAATGACGATAAAATTGCTGTTTTAAACTTGCAAAAACATAGAAAAACGCTGTTTTGAACTATTCAAACTGACAAACTCATGTTTTTTTCGTGTGATACGGCGATTTATGAGAAATGACGATAAAATTGCTGTTTTAAACATGCAAAAACATAGAAAAACGCTGTTTTGAACTATTCAAACTGACAAATTCATGTTTCTTTCGTGCCAAACGGCGATATAAGAGAAATGACGATCAAAATTGCTGTATTAAACTTGCAAAAACATAGAAAAACGCTGTTTTCAACTATTCAAACTGATAAATTCATGTTTCTTTCATGTGAAACGGCGATTTATGAGAAATGACGATAAAATTGCTGTTTTAAACTTGCAAAAACATAGAAAAACGCAGTTTTCAACTATTCAATTTGATAAATTCATGTTTCTTCCGTGTGAAACGTCTATTTATGAGAAATGACGATAAAATTGCTGTTTTAAACTTGCAAAAACATAGAAAAACGCTGTTTTGAACTATTCAAACTGACAAATTCATGTTTCTTTCGTGTGAAACGGCGATTTATGAGAAATGACGATAAAATTGCTGTTTTAAACTTGCAAAAACATAGACAAACGCTGTTTTTAACTATTCAAACTGATAAATTCAGGTTTCTTTCGTTCGAAACGGTGGATTTTTGTGAAATCACGATAAAACTGCTGTTTTAAACTTGCAAAAACATAGAAAAACGCTGTTTTGAACTATTCAAACTGACAAATTCATGTTTCTTTTGTGCGAAACGGCGATTTATGAGAAATGACGATAAAATTGCTGTTTTAAACTTGCAAAAACATAGAAAAACGCTGTTTTGAACTATTCAAATTGACAAACTCATGTTTTTTTCGTGTGATACGGCGATTTATGAGAAATGACGATAAAATTGCTGTTTTAAACATGCAAAAACATAGAAAAACGCTGTTTTGAACTATTCAAACTGACAAATTCATGTTTCTTTCGTGCCAAACGGCGATTTAAGAGAAATGACGATAAAATTGCTGTATTAAACTTGCAAAAACATAGAAAAACGCTGTTTTCAACTATTCAAACTGATAAATTCATGTTTCTTTCATGTGAAACGGCGATTTATGAGAAATGACGATAAAATTGCTGTTTTAAACTTGCAAAAACATAGAAAAACGCAGTTTTCAACTATTCAATTTGATAAATTCATGTTTCTTCCGTGTGAAACGGCTATTTATGAGAAATGACGATAAAATTGCTGTTTTAAACTTGCAAAAACATAGAAAAACGCTGTTTTGAACTATTCAAACTGACAAATTCATGTTTCTTTAGTGTGAAACGGCGATTTATGAGAAATGACGATAAAACTGCTGTTTTAAATTTGCAAAAACATAGAAAAACGCTGTTTTGAACTATTCAAACTGACAAATTCATGTTTCTTTCGTGTGAAACGGCGATTTATGAGAAATGACGATAAAATTGCTGTTTTAAACTTGCAAAAACATAGAAAAACGCTGTTTTCAACTATTTAAACTGATAAATTCATGTTTCTTTCGTGTGAAACGGCGATTTATGAGAAATGACGATAAAATTGCTGTTTTAAACTTGCAAAAACATAGAAAAACGCTGTTTTTAACTATTCAAACTGATAAATTCAGGTTTCTTTCGTTCGAAACGGTGAATTTTTGTGAAATCACGATAAAACTGCTGTTTTAAACTTGCAAAAACATAGAAAAACGCTGTTTTGAACTATTCAAACTGACAAATTCATGTTTCTTTCGTGTGAAACGGCGATTTATGAGAAATGACGATAAAATTGCTGTTTTAAACTTGCAAAAACATAGAAAAATGCTGTTTTGAACTATTCAAACTGACAAATTCATGTTTCTTTCGTGCGAAACGGCGATTTATGAGAAATGATGATAAAATTGCTGTTTTAAACTTGCAAAAACATAGAAAAACGCTGTTTTGAACTATTCAAACTGACAAATTCATGTTTCTTTCGTGTGAAACGGCGATTTATGAGAAATGACGATAAAATTGCTGTTTTAAACTTGCAAAAACATAGAAAATCGCTGTTTTGAACTATTCAAACTGACAAATTCATGTTTCTTTCGTGCGAAACGGCGATTTATGAGAAATGACGATAAAGTTGCTGTTTTTACTTGCAAAAACATAGATAAACGCAGTTTTCAACTATTCAAACTGATAAATTCATGTTTCTTTCGTGTGAAACGGCGATTTATGAGAAATGACGATAAAGTTGCTGTTTTTAACTTGCAAAAACATAGATAAACGCTGTTTTGAACTATTCAAACTGACAAATTCATGTTTCTTTCGTGTGAAACGGCGATTTATGAGAAATGACGATAAAATTGCTGTTTTAAACTTGCAAAAACATAGACAAACGCTGTTTTTAACTATTCAAACTGATAAATTCAGGTTTCTTTCGTTCGAAACGGTGGATTTTTGTGAAATCACGATAAAACTGCTGTTTTAAACTTGCAAAAACATAGAAAAACGCTGTTTTGAACTATTCAAACTGACAAATTCATGTTTCTTTTGTGCGAAACGGCGATTTATGAGAAATGACGATAAAATTGCTGTTTTAAACTTGCAAAAACATAGAAAAACGCTGTTTTGAACTATTCAAATTGACAAACTCATGTTTTTTTCGTGTGATACGGCGATTTATGAGAAATGACGATAAAATTGCTGTTTTAAAACATGCAAAAACATAGAAAAACGCTGTTTTGAACTATTCAAACTGACAAATTCATGTTTCTTTCGTGCCAAACGGCGATTTAAGAGAAATGACGATAAAATTGCTGTATTAAACTTGCAAAAACATAGAAAAACGCTGTTTTCAACTATTCAAACTGATAAATTCATGTTTCTTTCATGTGAAACGGCGATTTATGAGAAATGACGATAAAATTGCTGTTTTAAACTTGCAAAAACATAGAAAAACGCAGTTTTCAACTATTCAATTTGATAAATTCATGTTTCTTCCGTGTGAAACGGCTATTTATGAGAAATGACGATAAAATTGCTGTTTTAAACTTGCAAAAACATAGAAAAACGCTGTTTTGAACTATTCAAACTGACAAATTCATGTTTCTTTAGTGTGAAACGGCGATTTATGAGAAATGACGATAAAACTGCTGTTTTAAATTTGCAAAAACATAGAAAAACGCTGTTTTGAACTATTCAAACTGACAAATTCATGTTTCTTTCGTGTGAAACGGCGATTTATGAGAAATGACGATAAAATTGCTGTTTTAAACTTGCAAAAACATAGAAAACCGCTGTTTTCAACTATTTAAACTGATAAATTCATGTTTCTTTCGTGTGAAACGGCGATTTATGAGAAATGACGATAAAATTGCTGTTTTAAACTTGCAAAAACATAGAAAAACGCTGTTTTTAACTATTCAAACTGATAAATTCAGGTTTCTTTCGTTCGAAAACGGTGAATTTTTGTGAAATCACGATAAAACTGCTGTTTTAAACTTGCAAAAACATAGAAAAACGCTGTTTTGAACTATTCAAACTGACAAATTCATGTTTCTTTCGTGTGAAACGGCGATTTATGAGAAATGACGATAAAATTGCTGTTTAAACTTGCAAAAACATAGAAAAATGCTGTTTTGAACTATTCAAACTGACAAATTCATGTTTCTTTCGTGCGAAACGGCGATTTATGAGAAATGATGATAAAATTGCTGTTTTAAACTTGCAAAAAACATAGAAAAACGCTGTTTTGAACTATTCAAACTGACAAATTCATGTTTCTTTCGTGTGAAACGGCGATTTATGAGAAATGACGATAAAATTGCTGTTTTAAACTTGCAAAAACATAGAAAATCGCTGTTTTGAACTATTCAAACTGACAAATTCATGTTTCTTTCGTGCGAAACGGCGATTTATGAGAAATGACGATAAAGTTGCTGTTTTTACTTGCAAAAACATAGATAAACGCAGTTTTCAACTATTCAAACTGATAAATTCATGTTTCTTTCGTGTGAAACGGCGATTTATGAGAAATGACGATAAAGTTGCTGTTTTTAACTTGCAAAAACATAGATAAACGCAGTTTTCAACTATTCAAACTGATAAATTCATGTTTCTTTCGTGTAAAACGGCGATTTATGAGAAATGACGATAAAATTGCTGTTTTAAACTTGCAAAAACATAGAAAAACGCAGTTTTGAAACTATTGAAACTGACACATTCATGTTTCTTTCGTGTGAAACGGCGATTTATGAGAAATGACGATAAAATTGCTGTTTTAAACTTGCAAAAACATAGACAAACGCTGTTTTTAGCTATTCAAACTGATAAATTCAGGTTTCTTTCGTTCGAAACGGTGGATTTTTGTGAAATCACGATAAAACTGCTGTTTTAAACTTGCAAAAACATAGAAAAACGCTGTTTTGAACTATTCAAACTGACAAATTCATGTTTCTTTCGTGCGAAACGGCGATTTATGAGAAATGACTATAAAATTGCAGTTTTAAACTTGCAAAAACATAGAAAAAACGCTGTTTTGAACTATTCAAACTGACAAATTCATGTTTCTTTCGTGTGATACGGCGATTTATGAGAAATGACGATAAAATTGCTGTTTTAAACATGCAAAAACATAGAAAAACACTGTTTTCAACTATTCAAACTGACAAATTCATGTTTCTTTCGTGCCAAACGGCGATTTATGAGAAATGACGATAAAATTGCTGTATTAAACTTGCAAAAAACATAGAAAAACGCTGTTTTCAACTATTCAAACTGATAAATTCATGTTTCTTTCATGTGAAACGGCGATTTATGAGAAATGACGATAAAATTGCTGTTTTAAACTTGCAAAAACATAGAAAAACGCTGTTTTGAACTATTCAAACTGACAAATTCATGTTTCTTTCGTGTGAAACGGCGATTTATGAGAAATGACGATAAAATTGCTGTTTTAAACTTGCAAAAACATAGAAAAACGCAGTATTCAACTATTCAAACTGATAAATTCATGTTTCTTTCGTGTGAAACGGCTATTTATGAGAAATGACGATAAAATTGCTGTTTAAACTTGCAAAAACATAGAAAAACGCTGTTTTGAACTATTCAAACTGACAAATTCATGTTTCTTTCGTGTGAAACGGCGATTTATGAGAAATGACGATAAAATTGCTGTTTTAAACTTGCAAAAACATAGAAAAACGCTGTTTTGAACTATTCAAACTGACAAATTCATGTTTCTTTCGTGTGAAACGGCGATTTATGAGAAATGACGATAAAATTGCTGTTTTAAACTTGCAAAAACATAGAAAACGCTGTTTTTAAACTATTCAAACTGATAAATCAGGTTTCTTTCGTTCGAAAGGGTGGATTTTTGTGAAATCACGATAAAACTGCTGTTTTAAACTTGCAAAAACATAGAAAAACTCTGTTTGAACTATTCAAACTGACAAATTCATGTTTATTTCGTGTGAAACGGCGATTTATGAGAAATGACGATAAAATTGCTGTTTTAAACTTGCAAAAACATAGAAAAACGCTGTTTTGAACTATTGAAACTGACAAATTCATGTTTCTTTCGTGTGAAACGGCGATTTATGAGAAATGACGATAAAATTGCTGTTTTAAACTTGCAAAAACATAGACAAAACGCTGTTTTTAACTATTCAAACTGATAAATTCAGGTTTCTTTCGTTCGAAACGGTGGATTTTTGTGAAATCACGATAAACTGCTGTTTTAAACTTGCAAAAACATAGAAAAACGCTGTTTTGAACTATTCAAACTGACAAATTCATGTTTCTTTCGTGCGAAACGGCGATTTATGAGAAATGACGATAAAATTGCTGTTTTAAACTTGCAAAAACATAGAAAAACGCTGTTTTGAACTATTGAAACTGACAAATTCATGTTTCTTTCGTGTGAAACGGCGATTTATGAGAAATGACGATAAAATTGCTGTTTAAACTTGCAAAAACATAGACAAACGCTGTTTTTAACTATTCAAACTGATAAATTCAGGTTTCTTCGTTCGAAACGGTGGATTTTGTGAAATCACGATAAAACTGCTGTTTTAAACTTGCAAAAACATAGAAAAACGCTGTTTTGAACTATTCAAACTGACAAATTCATGTTTCTTTCGTGCGAAACGGCGATTTATGAGAAATGACGATAAAATTGCTGTTTTAAACTTGCAAAAACATAGAAAAACGCTGTTTTGAACTATTCAAACTGACAAACTCATGTTTCTTTCGTGTGATACGGCGATTTATGAGAAATGACGATAAAATTGCTGTTTTAAACATGCAAAAACATAGAAAAACGCTGTTTTGAACTATTCAAACTGACAAATTCATGTTTCTTTCGTGCCAAACGGCGATTTAAGAGAAATGACGATAAAATTGCTGTATTAAACTTGCAAAAACATAGAAAAACGCTGTTTTCAACTATTCAAACTGATAAATTCATGTTTCTTTCATGTGAAACGGCGATTTATGAGAAATGACGATAAAATTGCTGTTTTAAACTTGCAAAAACATAGAAAAACGCAGTTTTCAACTATTCAATTTGATAAATTCATGTTTCTTCCGTGTGAAACGGCTATTTATGAGAAATGACGATAAAATTGCTGTTTTAAACTTGCAAAAACATAGAAAAACGCTGTTTTGAACTATTCAAACTGACAAATTCATGTTTCTTTCGTGTGAAACGGCGATTTATGAGAAATGACGATAAAACTGCTGTTTTAAATTTGCAAAAACATAGAAAAAACGCTGTTTTGAACTATTCAAACTGACAAATTCATGTTTCTTTCGTGTGAAACGGCGATTTATGAGAAATGACGATAAAATTGCTGTTTTAAACTTGCAAAACATAGAAAAACGCTGTTTTCAACTATTCAAACTGATAAATTCATGTTTCTTCGTGTGAAACGGCGATTTATGAGAAATGACAATAAAATTGCTGTTTTAAACTTGCAAAAACATAGAAAAACGCTGTTTTTAACTATTCAAACTGATAAATTCAGGTTTCTTTCGTTCGAAACGGTGAATTTTTGTGAAATCACGATAAAACTGCTGTTTTAAACTTGCAAAAACATAGAAAAACGCTGTTTTGAACTATTCAAACTGACAAATTTATGTTTCTTTCGTGTGAAACGGCGATTTATGAGAAATGACGATAAAATTGCTGTTTTAAAACTTGCAAAACATAGAAAAATGCTGTTTTGAACTATTCAAACTGACAAATTCATGTTTCTTTCGTGCGAAACGGCGATTTATGAGAAATGATGATAAAATTGCTGTTTTAAACTTGCAAAAACATAGAAAAACGCTGTTTTGAACTATTCAAACTGACAAATTCATGTTTCTTTCGTGTGAAACGGCGATTTATGAGAAATGACGATAAAATTGCTGTTTTAAACTTGCAAAAACATAGAAAATCGCTGTTTTGAACTATTCAAACTGACAAATTCATGTTTCTTTCGTGCGAAACGGCGATTTATGAGAAATGACGATAAAGTTGCTGTTTTTACTTGCAAAAACATAGATAAACGCAGTTTTCAACTATTCAAACTGATAAATTCATGTTTCTTTCGTGT
This sequence comes from Poecilus cupreus, assembly GCA_963942605.1. Lineage (NCBI taxonomy): Eukaryota > Metazoa > Arthropoda > Insecta > Coleoptera > Carabidae > Poecilus > Poecilus cupreus. The sequence continues at coordinate 725 of CAWWDY010001462.1, read as the reverse complement.
GAAACGGCGATTTATGAGAAATGACGATAAAGTTGCTGTTTTTAACTTGCAAAAACATAGATAAACGCAGTTTTCAACTATTCAAACTGATAAATTCATGTTTCTTTCGTGTAAAACGGCGATTTATGAGAAATGACGATAAAATTGCTGTTTTAAACTTGCAAAAACATAGAAAAACGCAGTTTTGAACTATTGAAACTGACACATCATGTTTCTTTCGTGTGAAACGGCGATTTATGAGAAATGACGATAAAATTGCTGTTTTAAACTTGCAAAAACATAGACAAACGCTGTTTTTAGCTATTCAAACTGATAAATTCAGGTTCTTTCGTTCGAAACGGTGGATTTTTGTGAAATCACGATAAAACTGCTGTTTTAAACTTGCAAAAACATAGAAAAACGCTGTTTTGAACTATTCAAACTGACAAATTCATGTTTCTTTCGTGCGAAACGGCGATTTATGAGAAATGACTATAAAATTACAGTTTTAAACTTGCAAAAACATAGAAAAACGCTGTTTTGAACTATTCAAACTGACAAATTCATGTTTCTTTCGTGTGATACGGCGATTTATGAGAAATGACGATAAAATTGCTGTTTTAAACATGCAAAAACATAGAAAAACACTGTTTTCAACTATTCAAACTGACAAATTCATGTTTCTTTCATGCCAACGGCGATTTATGAGAAATGACGATAAAATTGCTGTATTAAACTTGCAAAAA